>JAWDJV010009441.1:0-49938 GCA_033119285.1 Teratosphaeriaceae sp. CCFEE 6253
CGCCTCGCCGACCGCTTCTCGGGCGAGCCGCGCGCCGCGCTGTCGCCCTGCGCGGGTGCATCGATGAAGACGTCAAAGGCCGCGCTGAAGAGGTGCGCGATGGTGCCCGGGCTGTCGGTGTCGGCCTCCTTCCAGGGCGTCTTGGCCAGGTACGGCGTCAGCCCCACACTGCCCCCGTCCTCGCCGAGGATGTTGAACGCCGGGCTCCAGGCGTGGTGCTCGGGCAGCGGGCTGAGGCCGCGGGCAGGGGAGCCGAGGAGGGCCTTCATCCGGTTGCGGTGGTTGCGGAGGTTGGTGTTGGGGGAGATGGAGGGCGGGGGTTTGGGGGGCCGCTTGAGGACTACGGCGGGGGTGAGGGGGTTGTTGTTCTTGTCCTCTTTGAGTGGGGAGGAGGAGTCGAAGGCGGACCGGGAGGCCTGGAGGAGGGACTTCTCCTTGCTCGGGCTGTCGAAGGACGAGCTCCGGATCCGCGCAATCTCCTCCTCGGCGCGGCCCTTCTTCGTGCGGCGACGACCGAGGTCCGCTTCGGAGGTGAGCGGGTGCGCGGCGCCGCGCGCGGCGGATGACTCGATGGAGGACCAGTAGCCGCTGTCGTTCAGGCCCGAGAACTTGTGGCGGCGTCCACCCGATCGGCTGTGTGACGGGAAGCGTGGGGCAGGCGGCGGTGTATCCTCGCGCGGTGGCTCGCTTGCAAGAGGTGGGGGCGATGAGCCAATGTGCTGGGGTGGAGGCGAAGAGCGGAAGTGCGCGGGTGGTGGAGGCATGGCGGCGGCATCGTCTTTCTCGTCATCCTGCATTGCTGGGTCCGACGCAGGGATGGTGGCATCCGACGAGAAGTCGCCATCGTCGGGGAATTTGGCCGAGTCGATAATCTTGCTCTCCGCCTTCTTGACGGGATTGGGCGCCAGTGAGAACTGCCCAACGGCTGGTGCAGTCGCAGGTCTGAAGCCGGCGATCTCGTGCGGCAGCGCTTGCATGTAATGGGTGCCGTCTGGGTTCGTGATACGCCGGACCGGATTCCTCTTACCGAGCAGATAAGGGCGCTCCTCGCCCGGCTTGATCGCCCAGTAGTTGCCTTTGCCCGGGTCGTCCTTGGGGCGTTCCTGCTTGATGAAGTTCTTGTTGAGACTCAGGTTGTGGCGGATGCTGTTCTGCCAGCCCGAGTCGGACGTCTTGTAGAAGCAGAAGTTGTCGGAGATCCACTTGTAGATCTGCGCCAGCGTCAGACGGCGGGAGTGAGAGCGCAGGATGGCCATGCCGATGAGCTCGGCGTAGCTGTGCGGTGGCTTGGTGCCATCGTCGTGGACGAGCGGCATCTCGGTCGGATCCGGCAGCTCGAACGGCTCGTCCTTTTCGATCTTCGGCTTCTTGATGTTGTTCCGATCCTTGGGCGGCGCCGAGTCTGTCATGGACCGCTTCATCGGCCCCTTGTAGCCGTACTCGTCGTCATATTGCAGGGGAGGTAGCGCCGCAAACGCACTGGAAGGGTAGCAGTTCTCCCGATCGAAAGTCTGACTGCTCGGGAACGAGTTGAACAGCGCCTGTTCCGACATGCCCGCCGACTCCGCCGTCGCGTGATAGAATCCTTGATTCTTCCTTGGGGAGGCAGTAGCAAAGCTGGGCTGCGAAGGTGGCAGCAGCCGGATATCCGCCAGATCTTGCGCGCTCATGGGCCGCGGCGGCGAGCTGTCCGTCTTGGTGGGCGAAGCACCGCCATGCGACGCGGTGGAGGGATGCAGTTGGAGGTTGTGCCTGTTTGACGCGTCGCTGATTGGCCGCAACGCGTTCAGCAGGGCCGTCTCGACGTCGTGGTCCGTCTGGGTGCTGGTCGACGCGTCGTGGTGGAGCTCGAGGGCGTGGAGCCGGTGCGTCGGCGCCATGGTCGGCCGCGACATGCAGCGCTGTGGCTGAGCCTCTTCTATCGCGCGTTTGACGCGTCGAGGGTCCCAACGTCACGTTGGCTGGTGCGAAGTCTCGTCTGGGGATGTCCCTTGTTCGGATGGCGGCGGCGAGGGCGCGGGATGGATGGCGAGGTAGAAGTAGGTGGTATGTCTGCATTGGCGTGGTCAGTCGTAAGATTGGACGGGTGCACTGCTCGGTCTTGCCCGGTGCTCGTTCATCATCATCGCCGCCGTTGCCCTACGGCCGCGTGGGCGGAGCGCTTATCTGGGCGCGAAGCCGGATCGAGGCAGTGCGACCGAGTCAGTGGAAAGGGCGATCGGCCAACGTACCTGCGCGGAGCTGCTCGGCTTCGTAGTCACGCTCGTGTCGATGATGTCTGGCACAGACGTTCTTTGTTGACAATCATGCAGAATAGAAAACGATGAGCTCGCTGCGGGACGCAGACGGGAGCAGCAGACGTGCTACTGTAGCTGTGTATCAGCTCATCCTGGGAGGGCGGCGGCACAGAGCGGGGCACAGCAGCTGCGCGGCAAAGGCTCCTTGCGTGCTGGGCCAATTGGCCCGCCTTGCTTCGAGCGGACTGGAGAGGAGCGGCTCGGCCTTCCTCGCGTCGCTGCCAAGCCCGTGCCGTGGAGATCTCGCAACGGGGATGTGAGAGCCAATTGATTCAATTCGGACCATCTCGACAGCGACCGTACTGGAGTAATTGTGAAGACGGAAGACGCCTCCCGTGTGCACCGAGACGGATTGCCCTTTCGTGTGAAGCCGCCGCGAGCCGCCGAGCGAGACGGAACCTGCCACTGTGCCACCCGCATGACGCGATCGACGCGCTAATGTCACCAACTCACGTGACGTCTCACAGACGCGAAGCGTCCAGCGGCAGCGATATTGTGGTCCGCTGGCTAGTCGATCTGCGAATACCCCACACCACCCCCCCTCCCCATCCCCATCAGCCTGCCCTGCATCCCTTTCGCCCGCCCCGCCATCCCCGGCGGCAGATCCCCAAACTGGCATGCCCCCGCCCACTCCCCAATCCCATGCTGCAGGATATTCCTCGCGCGCGCCGCGTCCGCGCCCACGAGGCCCATCGTGCCGTGCAGCGTCATCCGCTCCGCCGTGCAATCATACACGCCGCGGTGCAGGATGTTGTTATTGTAGAACACGACGTCGCCCGCCTCCATCGCGACAACCCTCTGCCCTGGCATCGCCTCCTCGAACGGATCAGCCTCCCGCTCGACACCCGTCCGCGGCCGCCGATGCGAGCCCGGGACCACGAGCAGCGATCTATCGGCGTACAGCGCCAGATTCCACTGCGCGTGCAGCATCGGCTGCCCCAGCCGCTCCCGCTCCTCTTCAGCGGAGGCGTCGGGACCGATATCGTCGCGATGCCAGCGCAGCGCAAAGTCCTCCGGCGGACAGACGAGCATGTTATACAGCTCCATCACCAGATCCTCTTCCTCGCAATCCAGTAGAGCCGTCACGGCGCCCGTCATCGTGTCCCCGAAGTAGCTCTCCGCGAAGACCGCGCGGTCCGCGGCCGGCATCGCCGGGTGCAGCAGGTGCTGCACGCCCCAGATCCCCTGCGTGGTGGCTTCGCTGACGGGCCAGGGCGGGAAGGGCTTGGGGACGGTGCGCACGTGGGGCCAGTGGCCGGCGCGGGCGCGCGCGGTGGCGTGCTGGGCGGCGGTGCGGAAGCGGGCGAGGTCTGCGGGCGGAAAGGCATTGGGGATGCGGACGTAGCCATCACGAGTTAGTGCTGCGCGGAGGTCTTCGCCTGAGGGCAGGAGTGTTGTTGTTGGAGTCATGGTGGTGGGGGTAGGCCGCGACGTGTGTGGGGGGGAAGCACGAGCCAAGTATCAGATGTTGCTGCAGCTGCCTTGTCGATCAATAAGACATCCACATTACATCTTTCTCAATCGCAACGCACTCACGGCCCTCTGGACACATACCAAGCGGACGACTTTGCCATGAGGACACGGTAGTCGACACAGCACCCTGCGCGCGACAGCGCCAACCGCAGCCATGGACGTCTTCCACTCCGTCGCCCTGTACATCACCAAGATCGTCTCCACCGGCGACCTGGCCGCCACCAGCGGCGGCGCGGCCAAGATGAAGATCCTGCTCATGGACCGCGACACCGTCGCCATCGTGTCGGCCGCGACGACCCAGTCCGCCCTCCTCAACCACTCCGTCTACCTCACCGACCGCATCGAGAACGCCGAGCGCGAGAGGATGCGCCACCTGCGCTGCCTGGCCTTCCTGCGCCCGTCGCCGGACAGCATCCAGCTGCTCATCGACGAGCTGCGGGAGCCCAAGTACGGCGAGTACCACATCTGTACGCGCCCCCCGGGCACACCGCAAGCAAGCGAGAGAGAGACGGAGATGGAGAGAAGGGCTTTCTGACTGACACCCAGACTTCAGCAACCTCCTCAAGAAGTCCTCTCTCGAACGGCTCGCCGAGGTCGACGACCACGAGGTCGTCAAGGGCGTGGGCGAGGCCTTTGCCGACTTCCTCGTCATCAACCCGGACCTCTGCGCCGCGCCGCTGGCGACCCGCCTCTTCGCCTCCTCGCCCGAGGCGTGGAACGCCGATAGCCTCACGCGGACGACCGAGGCCGTGCTGGCGCTGCTGCTGACGCTCAAGAAGAAGCCGCTGATCCGGTACGAGAGGAATAGCGTGCTGTGTCGGAAGCTGGCGACGGAGGTGCGGTATGCGATCACGCAGGAGGAGCAGCTGTTTGATTTCCGACGGACGGACACCCCGCCGATCCTGCTGCTGGTGGATCGCAGAGAGGATCCGGTCACGCCGCTGTTGACACAGTGGACGTATCAGGCGATGGTGCACGAGCTGCTGGGGATCGAGAATGGGAGGGTCAATCTCGGCGAGGTGCCGGACGTGCGGCCGGAGTTCAAGGTGAGGTGCAGACTAAGATCATCGTGAGGTGGTACACGTGCTGACTGCCCACCCAGGAGATCGTGCTCTCGCAAGACCAGGACCCCTTCTTCTCCAAGAACATGTACCTCAACTTCGGCGACCTGGGCCAGAACGCGAAAGAGTACGTCGAGCAGTTCGCCTCCAAGCAAGCCGGCGGGGAGAAACTGGCCAGCATCGAGGACATGAAGCGCTTCGTGGAGGAGTACCCGGAGTTCCGCAAGCTCTCCGGCAACGTCACCAAGCACGTCACCCTCGTCTCGGAACTCTCCCGGCGCGTCGAGGTGGACCACCTGCTCGACGTGTCGGAGCTGGAGCAGAGTCTCGCGTGCCTCGACAACCACGGCCAGGACGTCAAGACCCTGCAGCAGATGATCCAGAACCTGGCCATCCCGCCCGCGAACAAACTCCGCCTCGTGGGCATCTACGCCCTGCGCTACGCGCGCCACGCCCACAACGCCACGCCCGCGCTCCTCGACCTCCTCGCTGTCGCGGGCGGGCTGAGCCGGCACCGCATCAACCTCATCCCCGAGCTCCTCGCCTACGCCGCCAGCATCCACGCCCAGCCACCTGGTACCGGCACCGGCGCCGGGGCCGGGCCACCGGGTCTGCCGGATCTCTTCCAGCCCGCGCAGAACATCTTCTCCGAGGCGCGGTCGCGGTTCAATCGCGGGCTGAAGGGGGTGGAGAATGTGTACACGCAGCACACGCCGCTCCTGGCCGCGACGCTGCAGGACTTGCTCAAGGGCCGGCTGAGTCTGGCCGCGTACCCTTTCGTCGAGTCCAGCGGCAGCGGCGGCGGTGGGGGGGCAGGGGCCGGGCAGACGCGCGACCGGCCGCAGGACGTGGTTGTGTTCATGGTGGGCGGGACGACGTACGAGGAGGCGAAAGTGGTGGCGGGGATTAATGCGCAGGGGGCTGGGGTGCGGGTCGTGTTGGGCGGGACGGGGGTGCTGGGGAGCGAGGGGTACTTGGAGGCGGTGGAGGAGGCGGTGGAGGGGTGGCCGGAGGCGAGGGAGGGGACCGCGGCGGGGAGGCTGCGGCGGGAGGTCGGGCGGTCGTAGCGGGAGGGGGGGGGGGGGATCGTGGGGATTTCATGCTGAGCGCGCGATGTGTGGGACTTTGTTCGTCTCGTTAGTCAATACTTGATAGTCCAAGTTTGCTACGCCGCTTTTGGACCGCTGTGATTGTGCCAGGGGTGTACCTCCGCCGACCGCGAAAGCTACATCATCAGGAGCGCGCACACCGCCGCGAGAAGCGAGAGCAACGACGCGGACGTCTTCGCTGCCGCCCCCGTATACGGCGCCGGAGCCGAAGGCGACGCACCCCCACCCACCACCGTCCCATTAGAACCCCCGTTCCCGCCCAACATCCCCCCGCCACTGACCACCAGCGTCCAGTTCCCCCCCGCCACGCCCTCCGCCACGCCCCCCACCAGCGGCACGGTCGTCCCATCGATCTTCCGCAGACTCCCACTCACGCCCGCCAGCACCACCCGCCCCGAAGTCCCCTCGGGAGTCTGGAAACTATACCCCACCGACCCATTGGCCCCCGTGTACACCGCCCCGAACGTCCCGACCGCGGTCGTGAAGCCAGCCTCGACACTCGTCAGGTTCCCCGGCTGCGGCTGCACGAGCCAGGTCGTACTGTTGACGACGCGCAGGCCCGCGGCGTAGTTGGTGAGCGCGAGGAGCGGGCCGGTGGACCAGCCGTGCGCGTGCGAGATGCGCGCGTCGTCGGCGTAGGCCGGGTAGTGCAGCGCGCCCGAGACGTCGTAGCCCTCGTTGAAGGTCGAGTTGGTCATCCGCGGGTCGTCCTGCGCGGCGCAAGCACATGTCAGCGATTGCGCGGCATGGCAGTAGGGTTTCGAAGGGTTGGGGAGGGGGGATTGGGGGAGGGTGGTACCAGCATAAAGTCCCCCCACATGTACTCCATCAGCGCATTCGCGTACTCCGGGTGCCCCGCGAGGTAGTGCGCCTGCAGCTCGAACCCGGAGATGAAGGGCGAGACCGTCGTGCCGGCCTCGGGCGCGGGCGCGCCGTAGGGGCCCCAGCGCGCGTGCAGGGACTCCGACACCGTGGCCGCGCGGGCGCCTGCCGCCACACCCGCCAGCACGGCCCAGGAGTTCCCGTCCTGGGGGTGCAGGGTGGTGGTCTGGTTATCCGTGTACAGCCCCGCGGCGTCATCCCAGAGCAACGCGTTCGCAGCCGACACGATGCCGTCGTGGTAAGTCTGCCAGCGGGCGTTCTGGGAGGTGTCGCCGACGGCATAGCTGAGACCGATGGCTTGCTGCAGAGTATAGGCCAGGATGGCGTTGGCCTCGATGTTGTGCCCGCCCATGCCCACGCGGAGCCAGTCGGCGGTGGCGTTGGGCGCGACGAAGGCGAGGCCCGTGGCGTCGACGGAGGTCAGGCTGTAGTTCAGGCCGAAGGTGAAGCGGTGCCAGTTCTGCTCGAGGAAGGCGAGGTCGCCGCTGTAGATGTAGTAGTTGTTGAGGGCTAGGAGGTTGTAGCTAGACGCCTCATCAGTATATGTATCCAGACGGTAGGGAGACTGCCGGATAGGGACATGGGTTGGACTCACAGATGGTAGGTGTATGAGTAGACATTGTTGATGATCGAGAAGAACTGCCCCGGAGGCTGGCCTGGATGAATGGTGTCCGCAGCATACTGCAGCTGTCCAGTCGTCGCATTCTGCTCCGCGAACAGTTGTCCCACAGACAGCTTCAGCGTGTACTGGTCGTTGGTGGAGAGGAAGACACCCGGCAAAGAAATGCTGAAGTCGCCCGGCCAAATGAGCTTGTCCCGCTTCGCGCCGTCTACGAGCGCCGAAGTGCCGTTCGTCAACGTCTCGTTCGAGTACCAGAATGTCGGCACGCTGGTGTCATTCGCCAGCAAGTCCACCAGAGAATTACCGGACGTGGACGGGATCGTGCACAGCTGGCACGTGTACGCCGACGCGTACCAGACTCTGTTGAGCTGCTCGTTGCTGCAGTGGAAGTACCCCGTATAGTCCTGCATCGCGTCGTCGGCGTAATGCGGCATCGCGGTGAAGTTCGTCGTCACGGAGCCCAGCTCGACGGATCCGGAGCCGTTGTGGTGCACACTGAGGTACCGGAAGCCGCCGCGCTGGTGGTCGTTGTCGACGCTGTAGTCCCCCGGACCGCTGACGGGGTACCAGAGGGTCTCGTCGATGGCGACGTTCTGCGTGGCGTCGCTGCCGTCAGGGGAGATCCAGAAGCTGGACTCGCTGAAGGCGATGCCGATGGCGTTGGCGGAGCCATTGACGGAGGTCACCGAGAAGGAGACGAGGCCGCCGATGTTGACGCCGTAGTCGTAGGTGATGGCCGACTCGCCGGTCAGGGTGGAGGAGCCGCTGCCGCTGGTGGTCAGGCCGGTGGGGTTGGTGACGGAGCCATTGGCGTGGTGGACGCTCACTGGGGTCAGGACGCGCTGGGAGGGAGCGAGGATGTACTCGGAGTAGGGGATGGCGGAGGTGGACGGGAGCAGAGAGGTCGCCGCGAGGGCCATGCCCAGGAACGAGTAGGCCGCCATGACAGCAGAGTCGGATTAGGAGCACCCGCTATCCGCAACGGCGATTCCATACTAATATACATCCACGCGTCGGTGAAGCTTGAGCGGAGGACGTGGCGGGAGACGCCGCATGGTACCTGCCAAGACCCCCTCCACCCCGATCCGCCAACGATCCGCTTGCGGGGAACCATGTCAGTCGTGCAGCTGCGCGGAGATGGGCGGACGAAGCGTGGAGTCCGGTGCGACGAAGGGGAGAGAAAGGTTGGAGATGATGTTGATCGTTCGGTCCCTCGGGCCAGCTTTGACGCGAGCCGGGGTAGAGAAGCCCGAAGCACTTCCTCAGGCGATGCGGATGTTCGCAAAGGCAGTCCGTCGACGGCATGACGCAGGCGCATTATTGCGTACACGCTGGAGGCGGTCATAGGGACCGCGGGGGACCGGCGAGAGATTGTACGTGACATCGGCTTCATCTCGCGCGTGATCAGAACCTCCAAAGGCGCCCAATCCCCGAGCTCTCCAAGCAAATGCCGGCATCTTCATGCACTTTGCCGACGATGCGGTACATAGCAAGGCCAAGGCAAGCGTACTGTGCGCGGCGTCCAGTCTGCTTCCGCTGCAGCGCCACCCGATTCGCCGGCAGTCCAGAGAGATATGCGTCCCGCGGGCTGACGTACAACCAGGTCTTGGCCGGTGCACAGACAGTGAAGGGTGGTGGCAACACTCGCCACCGCCAGAGCATCCCTGCAGGCAAGCTGGAAGGAGGAGCAGACCCCCCCGTGTGGAGATCCCGCTGGGAGCGTTGGTCGTGTTCTGCCCGCTTCATGGCCCCTTTCAGCCCTTCATTCGCCAAGCACCGAACAACCACACTCAGAGTTCCTCGGTGTCCGGAGATCCCACCAATTCTCAAGCCTCACACCCGGCACCTGCTCACCGCCCTCTCCGCAGACTCGCCGTCCGTCTTGGAAAGCTGCCCCCCGTCCCCCCACCCCCAACCGCTGCCTCACCATTCAACATGCCCAAATAAACATCCGCGCCTCCCCTCTCATCCCTCTCCTCCTCCCAGCACAACCTAACCAACCCCGCCAACTCCTCCTTCCCAAACCCGGCCTGCCTCCCCTCCCTCACAATCGCCTCGCACCCCAGCTCCCCCAACCCGAAGAACTGCGCCGCCCGCCCCAGACTCCCCTCCCCCTCCAGATTCTTGACCGCCTGCTGCAGCACCAGCACATTCAGCTGCATCCGCGCCAACCCATACCCATCCATCGCGGGCACGGACTCCAATAGTCCAACTAAAGCGTTACTCCCCAGAACATGCAATCCCCTAGTCAAGAACGCGCACTGTGCCGGCAGTAAACCCCCCCGGATGACGCCCTCGTACGTCGCGAGACTGCTGCTCAATTCCAGCACCGCAGGGTCCGGATCATTGTACGCCTGCCCCAGCGCGTAGGTCCCGCCCGGGCGGTGCAGCGTGCGCGCGACGCCGTGCAGGAGCTGCAGACGGAGGTCGAGGTGTAAGGTGCGCAGGACGAGGGTGCTGAGTTCGGTGAAGCTGGCGAGCACGGCGTCGAACTGGGTCGCGGTGGGCGCGTCCATGGGGAGGTAAGGCGGGGTGGGCTCGTCCCCGCTGCCGCTGTTCCCGGGTCGGGAGGCGGAGGTCCAGCGCCGGACGTGGTGGTTGTGGTGCTTGCGCTCTTTGGTCGCCGGATCGGGGGAGTGGCCGCTGCTGGCGGACAGGTCGACGGCGCGCGGGGAGATGTAGCGGAGCGTGCGGCACTTGGCCTCGAGCCACTTCATGCTGACCTGCAGCGTGCACAGCTGCGCCAGCGCTTTCCGGTCGGCGATGAGGTCCGCCTCCTGCACTTCCTTGGCCCTGACATCCTTGATCAGCAGCGCGGCCTCCTTCTCCGCCAGCACCTCGCCTTCTTGTCCCCCACCAGTCTCCCGATCCTTCTCCAACCCGAGCAGACTGATGACAACTTCTCCCACCTCCCCTCCCGTCGCCAGCTCCGCCGCCCTCTTCATCCCGGCCCCACCCTCCCCACCACCACCACTCTTAACAAGCAATCCCCGACTCCAGGAATAACACCGCTCATACACCCCCCGCATCCCCCCGACCACACACTGCGCGAACCCGACCTCATGCGGCAGCGCGCCCAGCATCCCGCACACCCGCTCCAGCACGGCCCAGAACTCCACCACGCCCCGGAACACGGGCTTCCCGGCCCCGATCGCGCGCCACGCGGGGTAGACCTCGAAGGCCTCCGTCCCGCCCGTCGCGCGCGCGCAGAGTTCGGTAAGCGTGTCGTCGAGTTGCGGGAGGAAGACATTGAGCAGGAAGTCGTCGAGGAAGGTCGTGGCCGAGGATGTCGGGATGCCGGAGCCCGGGGGGATCAAAGTGCGGAGGCGGTGGAGGAGGTCGAGGGAAGGGGGGAGGAGGAGGGACATGTTGAAGAGGTTGGGCGGGACGAGGAGTTTGTGGCCCGTGGCGGAGGTCGTCTCGCTCGCGGGGTGAGGGTGGTGGCTGGAGGAAGAGGCGGGTTTGGAGAGGGTGAGGCTGGCGCGGAGCGGGTGGTGAACGAGCCCGGGGACGGAGTCGCGGAGCATGTTCAGCAGATCCTCTGTCTCTGTCGCCAGGGGATCGGCGCCATTCGCTCTGGATGCGCCGGCCGCGGTGTCAGATGCAGACGCCTCTCCTCCAGAAGCCCCAACGCGGAATAACCGCTTCCCCCTGTCCCGCCCCTGCGGCCGAAACATCCCCCCATTGACATCGCCCCCCTTCTCTCCCCGCCCACTGCCCCCCAACCCCGCCGCGCCCGCCACAGTCAGGTGATCGTGCAGCAGACTCCGCATCTCGCTCTGCAGCAGCCCCCACAGCTCCCGGAATCCCCTGTTCCGCTTCCGCGCCTCCTCCGCGCCTCCTCCTCCAATCCCCGGGCCTTCCCGCTGCAGGATCGCGGCAGTGACGGCGTGGAGCGCGCGGTGTGCTTCGGCGATGGACTCAAATTGCGCGTACAGCGTCGCGAGAAGATCGCGTAAGGTGGCGGCCGTGCGTTCGGTTTCGAGGCTCTCTTGCGGGGTGCGCACGCCAGTAAGTCCGATCGCCATCCCGCCACCCAGTGACCGTCCTTGTGCAGACGCAGGGTGACGCCGCGCGACCGCGCCATGCGAGCGCTCGACAACCGTGAATAGTTCGACGGGTAAGCGGCGCTCGATCTCGTCGCCTGCAGCATCGAGCCGGCCCAGGCGGGCCAAGGACTCGGTCAGGAGCTGGATGTAGGCGAAGCTGTCTGCTTCCGGGTTACGCGTCGGGTCCTCGTGCATCGGGTCCCGGCTAGGGTGGGAGTCCAGGAAGGTGGAGAGGGCACTATCGTCTTCTGGGAAAGCTAAGCTCGAGTCTGACGAAGTGGCGGGGTCTTGCTGCTGCTGCTCCGCGCGAGCCTTCCACCGCGCTTCGCAGTACGGCGACTTGAGGTACAAGTGATTATGCAGCTCCTCCACCAGGTGGTCCGCAAGGAAGTGCTCCTGGTTCCCCAGCCTTCTGCGCAGCTCGGCCAGCGCACCCAGGTCCTCCATCGCGGGCTGGCGGAGCAGCGCCAGGCCCTCCTGCAGCGTGCCGACGGCGGAGAGGAAGCGCTTCTCGCTAATCTCCGCGTCCAGCCGATCGGGGAGCTGCTGGAGGGTCTCGATGTCGGCGACCACACGTAGCATGCTGTCGTAGGACTGCGAGCTCGTCGCGTAGGCGCGTAGGTCCGGCCGTGCGGTCGAGAGGCTGGATTTGGCCTGCACGATCCCCGCGCGCAGGGCGCGGACGCGGTGCTGCGAAGCGTGGATGGCGGACTGGATCTGGTGGAATGTGCCGATGCTGCTGTTGAAGCCCTGGTGGTGCTCGTTGACGATCACCTTGAGCGCGTTCTGCAGCTGCTGGTGCACCTCGCGGAACTGGCCGTACTGGTCCGCGAGGCCGAGCGAGGAGGGGTCGTTGAGCTGCAGCGCGATTTTGATGGGGACGCACGAGGAGCTGGCCATGAAGGGCCAGTGCTGCGCGATGTAGGAGAGGAGCTCCTCGACCTCGGTCCCACGGGCGCCGTAGCGGTGCGAGGTGGATGGCGCGTTGCCAGCGGGACGCGAGCGGGAGCGGGAGGGGGAGGAGGTGCCATCGTAGCCACCGCCGCCGAGGCTGCGGCGATTGGCAGCTTGGCGGGCGAGTTGGGCGGGGGCATGGGTGTGCGGGTTGGCATTGTGGCTGAAGGCCGTCGTCGGGGCGGGGCGGGAGCGGGAGCGCTCGTCGGCGGAGGTGTCCGGGGTGGTGTCGAAGTCGAAGCGGGCGAGGCGCTGGGCGTTGGTGGAGGCGCTGCCGTTAGTGTAGGAGGCGGTGCCGTTGGCGGTGCCGTTGGGGCGGGGGCGGGCGTAGGACATGCCGGCGGCGTCGCTATCGTTGCATGGTTGGTGGTTGATCGATCCAATGGACGTCGCATTGGCACATCCCCGCTGATCCCTGTCGTGGGCTGCATGTGCGGCTCTGCGGGATGAACCTTGGGCGGCGGCTCCTCCTCCGTTCACGCGTTCGAAGCTCATACTTTTGTCCGCACTCACGGGAAACGGACACTTTCGAGTCGCGGATACTCACAACTTCCTCTTCCGGCCTGACGATGAGGACCTAGAACATCCTCACCTGGCGACGTCCGCACCCTCATCAGCACCACCCCGCCCGTCATGGCCGCCCTCACCAACGGGCACGCGAACGGCAGCAATGGCCACACCACCACCACCCACATCGCACCGCTCTACCCACGCTTCTCCGACATCCCGCCCGTCATCGACATCCCCGTGCGCGGCGAGGATGGCGACGAGGCGGTCAACCTTGACCTCACGGAGCTGATGGACGACACGGACGAGCTGTGCGACCTGCTGGAGAACGAGAACGCGGCGCGGCACTACTGGGTCACCATCGCCCTGGCCTACGCCAAGCAGAGCAAGATCGACATCGCCATCGACATCCTGCAGAAGGGCCTCGGCGCGCTGAAGCGGGGGACTGGGGAAGATCGGCTGGGCGTGTTGGCCGCGATCTGCTGGCTGTACCTGGTCAAGTGCCGGCGGGCGCCGCGAGTGAAGAGCAGTCTGCCGGGAGGAGCTGGGGCGAACGGGCTGGAGACGGAGGAGAAGACGAAAGACCATTGGCTGCACGCCGCGACTTCGACCCTGAACGAGGCCTCGCGCATCAACCCCGCCTACCCACCCCTCTTCCTCGCGCGCGGAACCCTCTACCTCCTCCGCGCCTCCCTGCAACCCCCCTCCAAGTCCACGTCCGGTGCATCCTCCGACTCGACCTCCTCCGAGCGCACCGACACCCTCAAGCACGCCGCCAAGTGCTTCGACGACGCCTACCGCCAGTCCGAAGGCCGCAATCTCTTCGCCGTGCTTGGCAAGGCCAAAGTCCAATTCTCCCTCGCCCGCTATCCCGAAGCCTTGGCGCTTTACCAGCAAGTCCTGAGTCTCGCTCCGGATCTCACCGACCCCGACCCTCGGTTGGGGATAGGCTGCTGTCTCTGGGCTCTCAACCACAAGGACTCCGCCCGTGCCGCCTGGCAGCGCAGTCTGGATGTCGCCCCGGAAAAGAATGTCGCCGCGCACGTCCTCCTCGGCCTCAGCTACCTGGACGAAAGCAGCAGCCACTCCACCACCAGCCCCGAGTTCGCGAAACTGTACACCAAAGCCATGACCACGCACACGCAGACGGCCTTCAAACTAGACCCCTTGCACGCGTTGACCTGCGCGACCTTCGGCTCCTACTTCCTGCTCCGCAAGACCTGGCCCAACGTCGAGAGGCTCGCGCGGAGGGCAATCGAGCGGACAGATGTCAACGCCACGGCGTCGGACGGATGGTACCTGCTCGCGCGGAAAGAGCACTACGAGGGCGGGGATTTGGGCAAAGCGGCGGAATACTACGGCAAAGCGGATCTGGCGCGCGGTGGGGAGGAGCGGGGATTTCTGCCTGCGAAGTTCGGGGTCGCGCAGCTGCGGACGCTGATGGGGGATCGGGACGGGGCGAAGTTCCGGCTCGATCGGATTCTGTCTGCACCGGGGGGTAGTGGAGTCGGGACTGGGCCGGGGTCGGCGGGCTCGGGCGCCGCGCAGAAGAGCCTGGAGGCGATGACTTTGCTCGGGATACTATACGCCGAGGACGTCTTCGCCAACCAGGCCGCGGGCGGGAAAGAGGACACCACGTCTCCGCACAAGAAGGCCCTCGCGCTGCTGGAGCAGGTCCGTACCGCGTGGAAGGACCCCAAGCGCCTCCGCCCCTGCCCGCCGGACCCGGCCGTCCTGCTCAATCTCGCCCGCCTCTACGAAGTCGACGCGCCCGAGCGTGCTTTAGCCTGCCTCCAACACGTCGAGACGCTGGAACTGGCCGACATCGCGGACGACGACCCGCGCTTACCAGACGATGTCGGGGACGAAGCCGCCGAGCGCCAGGCGCGGAGGGAGCTGCTGAGTCCCTGGCTGCTGGGGAACCTCGCGTGCCTGCAGTACCGTGCGGAGCGATTCGGATTGGCGCGGGAGGGGTTCCAGGCCGCGCTGAATGCGTGCGTGGGGATGGGGGAGCGCGCTGGGGAGGGGGAGGAGGAGGAGGGCGTGATGGATGGGCTGGTCACGACGATCTCGTATAATCTGGCGCGCACGTATGAGGCGGAGGGGCTGCGGGAGGAGGCGCGGGGAGTGTACGAGGGCCTGCTGGCCAGGCACCCAGGGTACACGGACGCCTCCATGCGCCTCGCGTACCTCGCGCTCACGGCGCCCACCACCCCTTCCACTGACGCGGCGGCCGCGACAACCGACCCCGCCATCACGCAAGGCGAGGCCATCCTCCGTCCCCTCCTCGCCGCCGACCCGGCGAACCCCGAACTCCGCGCCCTCTGGGCCTGGCACCTCGCACGCACCAAGCCCCGCACGCCCCATCTGGCCGAGGACCTCGAGCAGCGCTTTCACAAGGAGACGCTGCAGCGGCACGACAAGCACGACCGCTACGCGCTCGTCGGGATGGGGAATCTACACCTGGCCGTCGCGCGCGAGATGCGGCGGGACACGGACGCGGAGAAGGAGCGCCGGGCGAAGACGTACGGGCGCGCGGTGGAGTTCTTCGACAAAGTGCTGCTGCTGGATCCGCGGGATGCGTTCGCCGCGCAGGGGCTGGGGATCGCGGTCGTGGAGGCGCGCAAGGATGCCGGGGCCGCGGTGCAGGTCTTCTCCCGCGTGCGGGAGAGTCTGCGGGGCGTGAGCGGGAGCGTGCACGTCAATCTCGGGCATGTGTTCGCGGAGCTGCGGCAGTGGGGGCGGAGCATCGAGAATTACGAACTGGCTGTCGCACGCAGCGCGCGGGAGCGCCGGGACGGGAAGCCCGAGGCGGGGATCGTGGGGTGCTTGGGGAGAGTATGGCTGATGCGCGGGCGGGCGGAGAAGAAGCTGGAGGCGTACACGACGAGTCTGGCGCTGGCGCGGCAGGCGCTCGAGCTGGCCGACGGCGGGGGTCAGGGCGGGGAGGGGAACGCGCGGTTCAATGTCGCGTTCGTGCAGATGCAGGTCGCGCAGCTGCTCATCGGGCTCCCGGAGGCCGGGAAGACGCTCGCGGACGTCGAGGCCGCGGGGGAGGGGCTGGAGCAGGCGATCGAGACCTTTGGCGCGATTGCGAGGGGAGCGAACCCGCCGTTTCCGAGGGGGGATCTGGAGGCGAGAGCGAATATGGGGAGGAATACGATGAAGAGGCAATTGGCGGGGGCCATGGAGCGGCAGGCGGAGTACGAGCGCAAGAACGCCGCGCGGTTGGAGGAGGCGCGGCGGCGGCGGGAGGAGGAGGTGCGGAAGCGGGAGGGGGAGCGGGAGGCGCGGGAGGAGGTGGCGCGGGCGAGGGAGGCGGGGATCAAGGCCGATCGGGAGCGGATGAATGAGGAGTTGAGGGTCGATCGGGAGAAGGCGGACAGGGAGATGAGGGAGAGGGAGGATGCGGAGATGACGGAGGATGCTGAGACGGGGGAGCGGAGGAGAAGGGAGCGCAGGCCGAGGGTCAAGGGGGGGAAGAGGAGGAAGAGGGGCGCTGTTGACGACGATGACGGCGTGGAAGGCGATGGGGATGCTGCGGGCGGTACGGATGCAACGGACGCTGAGGCCGGCACGACGACCGCGCGGAGGAAACAGCGCAGCCGCGCCACCTCGGGCTCGCCCGCCGCGACCGGCGAGTCGGACGACGGGGGCGGGCGGCGGAAGAAGAAGCGGAAGCTGGAGCGCCGGGGCGCGGCGGCGGGCGGCAGGGCGGGGAAGTTCAAGTCCTCGGAGATGGTGCAGGACTCGGATGAGGACGATGACGGTGGGGCGGCGGCGATGCAGAGCACGCAGGAGGGCACGTCGGCGGCGGGGGACACGCCCGCGGCTGGGGACGAGGAGGAGGAGGTTAGTGTGCGGCCGGTTGGGGGGAGGAAGAAGGCTGCAAGGGTGCTGGATGATGAGGACGAGGAAGAGGAGGAGGAGGTGGGTGGGGGCGATGCGCCGATGGCGGTCGACGATGCGGACGAGGAGGCTTAGTAACTCGCCTTGCGCTGGGGGCCCTGACGCTAGAGGGGCGGGAGACAGGTGATGTAGCATTAGCGCGAGGCGTTCGGGTCTCTGCTTGCATTGCAAAAGGGCGGGCGGAGGCGGAGCGCGCCGTGTATTGTATGACAAGATAAATCTACCGTGTGGATGTCCCGGTGCTGGGATATCTGCTAGTGTCTCCGGTACATCCAGCACAGTCTTGAGAGAATATGCAACGTATGTCTTGCTAGTGCGGACGGTCTTTCCCAGGACAGAAAGGTATAAGAGCGCTGAGATATGGTATGCGCTGGAGCTCACCAACAGCCGCCGCCGTCTTCCGATCCGACAAGAGCGGACGCATACATGTACACACCCCAAAGGTTGCGCGAAATTCAGCAGCACATCCCTTTTCCTACAGCACCGGGATTGTCCAACAGCGCGATCCCACCCCCCCGTGCAGATCCAGAAGCCGCGCCGGGGGTCCGCAGTCGTGGAGGGCACTACCTCACCCGGACCTGCTGCGCACCACATGGTGACCAGCGCGTATCAAAGCCGTGCCCCCTTTCAGTCCCTGCACGACAGCAGGACCGTACGTCTGCCGGCCCTACAAAGAAACCGAGGCCCATGATCCCACAGCGCATGCACGCTGCAGTGCCCCGTTGCGCGCGATCGTAGACGCCCTCTCCTCTCCGCAACAGGTGAGGGTCGCTGTGCGCTCAGTGCCCCTGGCCCCCCGTCGCCGCCTTTCACTGGCATGCGCTGCTTCAAAAGCAACGGCGAAGGTCCGGTCCAGCGTCCGGGCCTGGCAGGCCTGAACAGCGCTGCAACGGCATCCTGCTCCTCCGGTATTCCAAGGCATAGGCAGCCCACCGGAGTGCTCCGGGCTGTGTGCATCGTCTCCAGGGCCGGAGCCAAGGCCTGGACGATTGCGGGAAGACTCCGAGGAGCCCTCGCTTCGCCTGGTGCAAGACTGGGCCAGATCCAAGTCAAGTCGTTGCCTCGACGCGGTCCAGATTGCCACGGTGCCTCGAGCGTCTGGGTCCGATGATGCCCAGAGCAATCTTCCCGATCCCGTCCAATCCACATCCAAGCCGACGGCCTCTCTCACCCGCCATCCGAACTCCCCACGTCCGCCTTCGGATCGTAGTCCATCCGCAGCGCGGCCTCCAGATCCAGATCCCCGCCCCCCCTCGACCCGCGCGTCGTCGTCCAGTCCCTCGTCACCACCCTGGGAAACCCCTCCATGGGCCCCACGCTCTGCTCCGACCGCTTGCGGCGCGCCTCCTCCCGCCCGCTGTTCAGGAACTCGCCGCGGATGTTGTCGCTCGCGATGCTGCCCCCCAGGCGCCGCAGCTTGTGCGCGTGCAGCCGGTCCAGCGCGGTCTTGAAGTCGTCGAGCACGATCGTGTCCGTCAGGCACTTGAACACGAACGCCAGCTTCCAGAAGGGGTTGATGCCGTCCGGCAGCCCCGGGCCGGCGACGACGTGCGTGACGGAGAGGATGTCCACGACGATGAAGGCGACGCTCAGCAGCATGGCGCCGATCAGCACGGCGAAGCGCGGGGAGACGCGCGTCAGTTCCAGGTAGCCGAAGTCGTAGCGCGAGCGGATGTTGTAGAGCAAGTTCAGGACGGTGAAGATCCACCAGGGGTCGCGGGCGAGGGCCTCGTAGGGGCGGGTGTGGGTGAAGAGGGCGGAGCGGTCGGAGAAGTAGAGGAAGTTGGCGACGATCTCCAGGACCCAGTAGGGCTGGACGAGGACCACGGTGGCGATGTAGAGCCGGCTGCCCCAGGGGGGGAGGAAGGGGCGGTTCTTCAGCCAGGCGATGATGTTGTGGAGGGACCAGCTGACGTTCTGCCGTCTCGTCAAGATGAGAAACTCTTGGGGAGATGGGCCGGGTTGCTTACGAGGAAGATGGCCGTGATGCTGAGGTACCAGTTGTACACCGGCGGCTCGGTGAAGATGAAGGTGCCGTGGAACATGCCGAAGCACAACTGCCCCCAACCCCAGTCAGCCTGCCCGTCCTCCCCCTTCATGATATCTCCCCCAAGACGCACCTCGATGAGGATCAACTTGTGCAGCAGCACGCCGCGGCGCATGTTGGAGAAGGCGACGCAGGCCATGATGACCAGCGAGCCGATCATGTACCCCTGCGCCCAGGCCTCGATGATGGCGCCCGTCGGGTCCGACGGCTTCTGGACGTCGAGGGTGCGCTTCGCGAGGTCCATGTCTAACGTATTGGGTGCCGCTCCGCTGGTGCCTCCCGCCCCGCCAACCCGGACCCCGGATTATTGTGGTATTAGATGACTTCCAGCACGAGCAGACCCTGGCTCATCAGATGTCGCGATCGGCCATGTTAACACACCAGAGTGCTCGTCGCGCGACACGGTGGAGAGCGCGATGTGAAGGATCATGAAGAGGAGGGCCGGAGTGGCAAGAACAGCCATTAGGTAGCCACTACTGCGCAAATACATGAATAAGGTCCATCAATATCGAGCGCATGGGCGGAGCAGAGCGGGGATCGTTCACACGACGACGTCGTCAGGATGTGCGGGCCGGCTGTGGCGGCTTGGGTGTGTGCGTGCCGAGCCCGCCGAGAGAGTGGGGGAGACGGATCGGGAAGGACGGCAAGATGGGACGATGAGGTGTGGCGGTTCATGCCGACCTACACTGCGCTGATGCAAAGCTGCTCGGCGCCTGAGTTCGACGGTCGGGACGAGCTCGGCGTGATGTCCAGCGACCGCATCGAGAGCCCTGGTGCAGCCGTACGTCAGGCTTCAGCATACACGTACAGTTGCGCTTCGATGATCGGCGCTGGCTCTCGTCAGCGGCTCGGGATCTGTCCGATCCGCGCCCTCGACCGATGTGGCCGCGGAGACGTCGCAGGTGGCGGGACTGGGCGCAATCGAATAGCGACTGGAGCATCGGATCGCCGCATGTTCTCCAGTGTGTGTGTAGCGCACCCTTTAGGACTCGACTGCATCGAGCGGGCCGCCGCGGGTCTTGGCACGGCAAGCCGAGTCGGGACCGAAGAGCCTCAGTCACAACATCTCCCTCTTCTCTCCTTCGACAATCCGTACATGTATCTCCTCGCAATGCACCACTTGCTGACGCGTACCCTCAGCAGCGTACGCGTGCTGATACTCGGCCGCTGCCGGCGGGCTCCGGGACCTCACTGTCCAAAAGCACGCCATAAGCGAGATCAACAACGCCCCTGTCGTCCCGCCCACCCGTCCACTGGCATTCCCGAATCTCGCGGAGATGCCACAGACGCGCACCTGCGTTCCACCTTGCCCCCTCCGCATTGCCCCGAGGAGGGCTAAGAACCCTGGGTTGCACACGCGCACACGCACCGTCACACCCAGCCTGAGGTATAAGCTTACTTCCCTATCCGGCAGCCCTTCTGCATTCATCGGCTACACACGAGGCTCGCGGACTCGCCATGATTTCCCAGCCATCCGCCGCTTACTATTGAGCGCTGCCCTAGGCCTGCTCGCATCGCCAAGTCACCGGATTGCGTGAGACGGTGGCGACGCGGCATGCTGGCCGTATGGCACACCCCCCCCATCTCTGGCCGACGAGAATGGGCCTGGCAAGCCCTTCCTCCACGCCATCCGCCTTCGTGAAGCCCACAGGCATGAGAAGGGCCTCCTGGGCTCATCTTGGCCGCTTGGCAAGGAGCGTCCAGATCGCCATAAAGAGTGCATTTCGATGGTCCTGTGTGTGTGCCGAACAAGCTGTCAGTAGCGACCTTTTCCATCTCATCATCGCCGTGGTCGCCTTCTCCCTCTTCTTTCCGATGTTGCGCGCCTGTCTCCTACTCGCCTGCTGGGCCGGTCTGGCGCCGCTCGGCAACACCGCGCCCGTCGTCACGACAGCGCTGGCCGTCGTCGAACACGCCCTGGTCAGACGGGCCGCAGCAGGTCCCATGATGGGAGGCGTCAACTTCCCCGGTATGCGTCGATGGACCTTGCGCTACCATATAAGGCAGGCTTAACTGATGGACGATGCAAAAAGACCCGTCCATCATCAAAGTCGACGGCGTCTGGTACTTGTTCGCGACCCGGACCCGGGGCAACAACATCAACATCCAGATCGCAACATCCCCCGACTTCCAAACGTGGCGCCTCGTCAAGAACTCCGACGGGAAGCAGAAAGACGCCCTTCCTGCCTTGCCCGCCTGGGTCCTCAGCAGCTCACCCAATACCTGGGCCCCGGACGTCAAGCGTCTCGTGAGCAGGCCCCCTGCAGTCCGTGCCAGCGTAGAGTATGTTCTTGGCTGGGGCCCGCTAATGTGGCAGAGCTACGTAGTCCACGCACCGCTTCATCATGTACTACTCGGCCACCGCGACGGCGGACTCCGCCAAGCACTGCGTCGGCGCAGCGGTCGCGTCCAGCGTCACGGGGCCTTACCGCCCCGTCGGCACGGCGGCGCTGATCTGTCCGTTGGCTGAGGGTGGCGCGATCGATGCTTCTGGGTACGAGGAGCACGGCAGGCGGTATATCGTTTATAAGATCGATGGGAATTCGTTGGGAAGCGGGGGGGCTTGTAACAATGATAGTACGGCTCGGCATGTCTAGACCTATACGGCATTTGACAGCTAATGGGACGACCTTCTAGTCGCGCCGTACAGAGCGACTCCCATCATGATCCAGCAGGTCGCCGGCGACGGATACACGTTACAGGGCAACGCCACCGTAATTCTGCAACACAATGGTCAGTGCCCGGCTCGCCTAACCGCGTATTGACCCTCTCCGAACTGAAACCCCGCGAACACAGGCGCCGCCGACCAAGGCGTCATCGAAGCGCCCAGCCTCGTCAAGCACGGCGCGCCACCAACCTACCTCCTCTTCTTCAGCGGCGGCTGCTTCACCACCCCGCGGTACAACGTCCAGTACGCCACCAGCGCGTCCCTCTTGGGTCCCTATACGCGCGCGAAAGTGCCGTTGTTTGAGACGGGGACGGGGCGGCAGGGGTTGAGGGCGCCGGGCGGCGCGTCGGTTTATAGGGACGGGAAGCATTTGCTCTTCCACGCGGATTGGAAGGGTGGGAGAGCGCTGTACGAGGCGGCGATCACGATCGAGGGTGCCGAGGTCACGGCTTGAGGGGGTCGTGGGATGGGATCTGCTGCTGCGAGTTGAGGCGGGCGTGGGGAATGGATGGGTTGATGGTGCTCATGGGTCCTGGATAGAGGGGTGCAGGGTCGGTGCTCGGTGGCTCTGTGCGTGAAATGTCTAGACAGCTCGAGAAGCAGGCTTCGGTGTCACCGCCCGTGCAGCGCCTTGACCCAGCTGCCGGGGCACGGTCTTGCCGTACCCCAGATGGCCACGGGGAGCGCAAGCGGTCTGCGACTCTGTGTCGCTGTTGCACCACCCCGGAAGAGGCCATTGCAGCTTTTGAGAGGGCATCCATCTCCTTCAGATCGACTCAAGGCCCTGGGGCAGCGGACGTGGTACCGATGCCTCCCTCCAGCGGCCTATCACAAGGAGCGAACGAGGCACCCTTGCACGCCAGGGCTTAGGGATGCAATTTGGAGAAAGCAGAGGTCACGGGCCTACTGGTCCGCTAGTGCACAGCTACCTTGCCCTGCGCACCCCTCCTCGGCGCCCTCAGCCCCCCGAACGCCAACCCCGCCACCCCAACCATCCCCGCGCCCCCCACCATATACGCCACCTCCCGCCCCGCCCACCAGTACATCGTGCAGAACCCCAGCGGCCCCAGCGCGCGGCCGAATTGCCCCCAGCTGCGATGCTGGCCCAGCTTGCCCCCGCGCTCCTGGCTCCCGGCCTCGAAACTCGACAAGCTATTCAAGCCCGTCACCACCGTTCCACTAGTCACCGCCAACAACGTCGCCGCGGCATACAACTCCCGCTCCGTGGACAGCCGCGCGAGCAGGAAGAATGCTGCGGCGCAGCTGACGACGCCGAGTTGCACGACGCGAAGGGGGTGCATGCGGCGGACGACGGCGCCCTGGAGGACGCTGGCGACGAGGCCGATGTAGCCGAGCAGGCGGCCGGTGTCCTTGGCGCCGTGGGCGAAGAGGGCGTAGGTCATGAAGGGGAGGGAGAACTCCATGCCGCTGAAGCAGAGGATGAAGGCGAAGTGCGTCAGGTTCAGCAGGAGGTGGGAGTTGGTCCGCTCGCCGCGCGGTGGTTCCGGTGCGGGGGGCTTCTCGTGGGTGGCGCTGCCGTTTGCCTGCGGTTGCTGTCGCGGGTGCGTTTCGGGGAGGGCGTAGTAGAGGTAGATGGTCTCCGTCACGATCAACGCCAGTGACACCCCGGCCGCCGTCGCGAAGGGGTTCGCAGCCACGGTCGTGATCTGCGCCAGCGCCGCGCCCAGCGCGGGGCCAAACGTGAAGGCGATGCTGAAGCAAGCCCCGACCATCGCCATCGTCCTGCCCCGCTCCTCCTCCGTACTGATGTCCGTCGCAATCGCCAGCGCCATCTGCACATTCCCCTCGCTCAACCCCCCCACCACCCGACTCGCCAGAAAGGTTCGGAAATCCGTCGCCGCGCACCACAGCGCCACAGACGCAATATTGCCCATCATGGACCACAGCAGCGCGGTCCGCCGCCCATAGCGATCCGACAGCGTCCCGATGACGGGCGACGCGACGGCCTGGCAGAGCGAGAACAGCGAGCCCAGCGCGCCGCCCAGCAGCACGATGTCATAGCGGTCGTTGATGGGGCGCCGGAAGCTGTGCTTGTAGGCGTTCAGGCCGTGCAGGATGCGCGAGAGCGCCGTGCCGGAGTCGGGCTGCGTTTCGAGGCCGCGGTAGAATTCGAGGAGGTTGGGGAAGAGGGGGAGGATGAAGGTGAAGGAGATCTGGACGAGTAGTTCTTCTGGTTAGCGACTACGTAGATGGATGGCTGCTTCGGGTGCGCATTACCAGGTCGAGGAGGAGGGAGATGAAGAGGACGCGGAGGACCTGCTTCCGTCGGGCTGGCGTGATGGGCGATCCCACGGACATGGTCTATCGATCGTCTAGCTGTTTTTGACTGCGGTTGGTCCGGTCGCGCGAGGGGCGGAGGGAGGACATCCCCCTCTTATGGATGTGAGGCCCAATGCCTCGGCGCGTGTTTTCGATTCCGTCACAGTCAGAGTCTATTTACGGGGCGTCTGATGAGGATCGCCGTCTCATGCAAGGGCGATTCGTCCCCGCAGTGATGGACCGGAGCGAGCACGAATGTGGGAGTTTGGGAGACCCATTGTTGTTGCAAAGGCTGGTAGGTAGGTTCGACTATGATGCTAAAGTATCGAGCGTAGCGTAAGGTATACCCCCAAAAGGACTGTCCTCCTTCGAACGATGCCGCAACACCCTGCTAATTGATCCAAGTCCCGTCCTACAGTAGTCTTCAAGCGAGCGGACGTTCTCCCCTGTCATATAAGGCATGCTCAAGAAAGCACTCTCCCCCTCGCCGCCATCCTCGCCTTCGCAGCTTCGATCCGGTCAATGCCCAGCTCCTTGCCAGCCTTGTCCGTCACGCTGACGACGCGCTTGCCGACGTTGGGCGCGTTGATGGCGTTCCACGCCGCCGTCGGCTTGATGTTCTCCGTGGACAGCGGTTTCGATGGCAGTAGCGTGGAACATGTGCTCGTACTTGTGGCGGCCACAGACTTGACGGGAGCCTCCGCCATGCGATCGAAGTAGGACTTCTTAGCAGCGATGCCTGGTGGCGATATGACCGGACTGGGTTGAAAGGGACTGGATGCCGGGAGGGGCATGGAGAGTTCCTCTGTGATCTCAATCGTGGCCGGCTTCGGCAGCTTAGGTGACGGCGGTGCTGCTGCAGGTATGGCGTCGGGCAATGGCAAAGGCATTTCTCGCGAGAGCACAGGCGAGGCCTTGCGCTCCTCCTCAGGCTTCGGCGAGCGAGCAACTTCCTGGCGGACGAGCGGTTCTTTTGCAAAGCGGTCTGATGGCGGCGATGGCTGAGCCGAATCTCTCCGTGCCAGGCTCGTCGTGGGTAACGTGTTGACGTTGAGCGACATGAGCGGGGTGGCGCCGGTGCCACTGGTGACGGCGCGTACCGCCCTCGGTGATGTGGAGCGCTTCGTCGTGCTACGGGTGGCAGCCGGACTGGAGGAGTTGAGCGACTGGTTCCAGATGTCGTCGCTGGTCTTTGTGCGGACGCTAGTTGGTCGCGCTCTCGCTCTTGCTTTGGTGGCCTCTGGTGGCGGGATTGCTTTGTCGGTCTCGCTCGGTGCAGGTTGTTGTTCGTCTGATGATGGTGCTGCCGTTGCTGTAGCTGGCACTGCTGAAGGTGGTCCCTCAACAACCTTCGGCTGTACGTGTCGCTCAGCAGGCTTTGCGGCTGATTCTGCCGGTGGACTGGCCCGGCGATCTTGCGTTGTTGGGACCAATGCGGTAGGCAGTACTCCAGCCTTCTCATCCACTCCGCGATGCCGGTTCAGCTGCTCACGCATGGCCTCCAGCTGTGCCTCCAGCTCCACCCTCCTCTTCTCAAGCTTCTCGACCTTCTTCTGCTCCAGCCGAAGCTCGTCCGCAAGCTCCGTACACTGGAAGTCCTTCTCTCGAGCGAAGCTCTTGGCGGCCTTCTGCTTCGTTATGAGCTTCTTGATTTCCCGCTGCGAGTTGTCGCGGTACACATCGTACTGCGTCTTCCAGTAGAGCGCGGATTCGGGCACCGCTTCCTCCATCTCCTCGGCAATCGCACCTTCATCTCGGCTCTTGTTGCGCTTGTGCGATTTGCTGTTTCGCTTCGCAGACTCGTCGCGGACTTGCTCCAGCGCCTCGGTGAGCTTACTGCGTCCCCTGCTTTTATCAAGCGGTGTTTCCGTCTCGACTACATCTGCACCGGGCTTCGCCCACGGGCTTGGAAACTTCCCAGGGCAATCGTCGGGTAGCCCGCTCTTGGTAGGTCGCTTGTCCCCGTTGTTCGTGACGTGCTCGCCGAACGTCACGGTCTTCCGCTTCGTGCCCGCTGCGCCGGGGGTCATCAGGATTCCCTTCGTAGGAGAAGCCATGGGGCTCGGCACTGCCGCGTCGTCGTCTCTGGCCAGCCCACGGGCATTCTCCGCGCTCTTTGGACGCGACAAGTTCGGCCGATCAGGGCGTGAGCCTTGTGGTCGTGGTCGCGCATTCTCCGTGGTGGAATGTCGCCGGACCTTTGGCTGGGCGGTCTGGGGCGTGCCGAAGATGGCATGCTTGAACGCGCGCACGGCGAAAACCGGTGCAGGCGTCTCGGGGGCCTCGATATAGCCCGTTGCATCTGGATCTATACAAGACATCAGTGAATGTGTCGCGCCGACGCATGCTGCTGGGGCTTACCCGAAGGCCCTTCAGATTGCTTCTGTCCGGCCAGCCAGTGCAGCATGATGACGATCGATGTTCTCGACCAGGTTCCCAATAGCGCTGCAGAGTCAGTGAACGGTATACTGCAGGCGATCAATGCTTGTGTTGCGCAAGAGGCCCGATAGCAACGCTCGATTGGCTGTGTTTACAATCAGCTGAATCAGGAAAGGACGCGATGGCCGACGGGCCGCTGCGGCGCCACTTCCGCTGCTTCGGCTTCACATTGGTGACTGTGTGAGAGTCTGGCCACTACGACTAACCAACAATAACTTTCTCGGTAGCTAATTAAGATGGCAACCATCGCGAAGCGGACTGCAGCTTCGGCTGTATGTCCAGAGTCGTCACGCCCGGACGATCCGTAAGCCAGACAAGCAACAACTATGGCACCCAAATCGCCTTGGAAGAAGAACAACAAAACCGATGTACTCAGAGGTGCCGCTGCCGAGCAGGCATCACCGGCTATCAAATATGGCGAGGTGCAGGACGAGGAGATCGAGGTCCTCAAGGCGATCTATATGGACGACTACGAAGAAGTAGAAGTCAAGGGAGCCTGGAGCAAGACTACAGATCGAAGCTTCAAGCTAAGGTTGAGAGCCTTCTCGGACCAGGAGAGTCTAGTCCTGCTTTCCGTTAAGCTGACAGCTACCTATCCGAGGACTCTGCCTTTGTTAGATGTGGCTGGTGATGAAAGCTATCATGAACGTACCCAGCAGCGTGTCCGCAACATCATCGCGAATCGGCCGAAGCAGCTACTCGGCGAAGTGATGATCCACGCC
The DNA here is from genome assembly GCA_033119285.1 of Teratosphaeriaceae sp. CCFEE 6253. Taxonomy (NCBI): domain Eukaryota; kingdom Fungi; phylum Ascomycota; class Dothideomycetes; order Mycosphaerellales; family Teratosphaeriaceae; species Teratosphaeriaceae sp. CCFEE 6253. Next base: position 27,020 of record JAWDJV010009441.1, read on the forward strand.
ATCGGGTCGGAGATTCAGGATGCGCTCGAGGATGCCGTCACTGCGCGGCAGCAGGGTACGCTGCCCAGTCTGGAAGATGAACGTGCCAGTGCAGAAGAAGTGGCGACTGCGCTTGCCAAGGAAGCAGAAGTCGCCGACGCTCGCCGACAGCAAGAGGCGCAGGCTGAAGAAGAGCGCGCCATGGAGCAGCTGGTCGCGAATGAGCTGAATAGGACAGAGAGGCGCAAGCCAGCGAAGTCCTCTGCTCCTGTCGTCGAGACAAGCGATGATGTCGTATCTTTCGATCAGCCTGCTTCATTGCAGGCCGGCAGCGAGACCATACAATTCAGTAGTGTGACCTTGATCGGGTCGATGGAGACCAGCCGCGACCAGCAGCTGCATCTTGCGAAACCGCAGGCAGACGGTCCACAGGTGCCATTAGTGGCCGTGAAGCGCCTCACGATGAACAAGGCCAGAGACGAGATCATGCAGATAGAGTCGTTCCTGGAAGCTGTGCGCAATGTGCGGCATCCGGGCATCCTTGGCCTCCTGGCGTACAGGATTGACAAGCTCGATGGTATCGCTTCCCAGGTGACATTGTGTAGTGAGTACGCGGACCGGGGGACTTTGCACGGTACGCATACATTTCTGCGTTCACCCTCTCCTCTCCAATTTCAACCGCTACGGGTCTCTTCAACGACGCTCTGAGGAGAATGGTCTGCTCGCACTTCAGTACGCTCCATTCGGTATCCTGCATACTTGTACTGATATGATGCGTACCAGACCTGCTTGAGCTAAGTCAATTACGGCCAAATAACGCGCGTCGTTTCACGATCGGCATACTGGAGGCTCTGGACTTCCTGCACAACCACGGCGTAGCCCACGGTGCTCTGTCCAGCGAGTCGGTCTTTCTGGAGAGCAAGGCATCCATGTCCGCCAGACTTGGCAAGCTTGGGCAATGGCGGTTGCTGTCCGGGTCTCTACCAAAGACAACGAAGTGGACTGCTCCCGAGTGCGAGAGCGACAACATGATGCTCCAGAGAAAGGCCGACGTGTGGCAGCTTGGGGTGATCGTTGTACAGATGTTCCTTGGTCTCCACATTGTCGATCAGTATCAGTCGCCAGAGGCCATGCTTAGCCGCCTCGATCTATCGGAAATGTTCGAGGACTTTATACGCAAAGCTTTCGTTTTGGATCCAAAGAAGAGAGCATCCGCATTCGATCTGCTCCCTGCTGAGTTCTTGAGAACTGATGCTGAGGTAATGGACAGCGACGCAACCCTCCCTGCTCGTGGGAGCCGGAGGCCGAGCTCAAGCCTGATGTTCGCCAAACGAAGGTCGCGGCACAACTCGTCCAGCGCATACGAGCCTTTGTCTCGCTATGCTGCCGACTTCACAGAGATGGGACGTCTAGGCAAGGGCGGCTTCGGTGAAGTGGTGAAGGCGCGGAACAAGCTTGATGGTGGTGTCTACGCCGTAAAGAAGGTTAAGCAGTCGCCACAACTGCTGGACCAGGTGCTATCAGAGGTCATGCTGCTCAACAGACTCAATCACCCGTATGTGGTGCGATACTTCTCCACGTGGGTTGAGAGTGATGTCGCGGGAGGTATGTCTGAAGATGCCGCAACCACCACTACCGACGAGACTACCCAAGACACCACGGAAGAGACGACCTCTGACGGCCCGCGCATGGATTTTGGGCTCTCTAGCGCAGGAGGCCTTGACTTCGTAAGCTCTAGTGGCTACACTCAGATCGAATTCGGCGACGATGATGACAGTGGAGATGAAGACGAGGCAGTGCACGACGGAGAATCTGCTGTCGACTCTGCGGAGACATCCGAGATTGGAGACCTCAGACTCAAGAAGTCTCGGTCGGACTCGCAAAGACCACCTTCAATTCTTTACATCCAGATGGAATACTGCGAGAGACATACGCTCCGTGATCTGGTCCGCAAAGGCATGACGAGCGACGAGTCTTGGCGATACGCAAGGCAAATAACGGAGGGCCTGGCTCACATCCATGGGCATGGGATCATCCATCGTGATCTCAAGCCTGACAACGTGTTCATCGACCTGGCCAGCAACCCGAAGATTGGCGACTTCGGCTTAGCGACCACCAGCCAGTACCATGCCCCTGGACGAAGTGCGACCATGAGCGGGCATAGCGTAGGCGAGATGACTCGCAGTGTGGGTACCGCATTATACGTGGCACCAGAGCTACGCTCGGCGGCAGGCGGATCTTACAACGATAAGGTGGACATGTATTCCCTTGGAATCATTTTCTACGAGATGTGCGAGGTATTCGCAACGGCGATGGAGCGCATCCGTGCGCTTCAGCAGATCCGCGAGAAGCTGTATCAGCTGCCTCTTGCCTATCGCGCCAATGGCGACAAGGCGGCTCAAGGCAAGCTGATCGACTGTCTGATCTCGCATAAGCCGAGCGAGAGACCTAGTAGCACGGAGCTGCTCCGTAGCGATGTCTTACCTTTGAAGATCGAGGACGAGACGATCCGGCAGGCGCTGAGTGGACTGACCGACCCAAGATCCCCGTACCATCAGAAGATGATGTCTGCCCTGTTTTCGCACGACAGCCGTGTAAAGGCACTTGCTTGGGACGCAAAGGGCTCAGCGACGAACGAAGACCCAAGCCGACTTCGCTACCGGACTATTGCGATGCACACGATGCAGTCGGTCTTTCGTCGACACGGCGCTGAAGAAACTCGTCGCGATAGCATCTTCCCGCGCTCCGGGTACTATCCCAACGCGAACGTGGTGCAGCTGCTCGACGCCTCCGGGAACCTTCTGCAGATGCCGTATGATCTGGTGCTTCCGCATGCTAGGCAATTGGCCAAGCACACACCTGCAACAAAGCGGACGTTTACTTTCGGCTCAGCCTTTCGAGATGCATTCACTGGTGGCGCACCAAAGGCCAGCGATGAGGTAGATTTCGACATTGCCCTGACAGGTATTGGCGAGGACCCCGCGCTCGACGATGCTGAGGTGCTCAAGGTCATGGACGAAATCGTGTTCGCTTTGCCATCGTTCGCGTCTGCAGCATCGGTTGCCCTGTACGTCAACCACGCCAACATCTTGGACGCCGCGCTAGAATCCTGCCGTGTGCCTGCCGCCCAGCAGACCACCGTCAAGGAGACGATCAGTAAGCTCGGCTTCCATCAATGGACCTGGAGCAAGATCCGTGGCGAGCTCAGAAAGTCTGGCCTTCCGGACACGACGCTGGATGACCTGCAGCAGTTTGACTTCCGCGACACGCCAGAGAAGGCAGGCACCCGCCTTCGCGCGCTGTTCGAGACTGCGAATACCCGAGTGCGAGCGAAGTTTGAGGAAGGCTTGCGGATGCTACAGGATACTATTAGCGCCACCGCTCACCTCGCACTGCAGAACAAGCTCTATCTTACGCCCCTCGGTAGCGTCAACGCCAGGCTGTACGAAGGCGGCATGCTTTTCCAATGCGTATTGGAGCGCAAGTCAAATCGGACTGTGATTGCCGCGGGTGGGCGCTACGACAACCTCATTCATGCACATCGCGCAACGACATCGAACAAGCCTTGTGAGGGCGCTGTTGGCGTTTCCGTCGGAGTGGATGCGATAGTGGCCCACATGGCCAGGAGTCGAGGTGAGGGTGGCAAGAAAGCGTTCCTCAAGAACCAGAGACAAGTCGGGTCGTTGCCGAGAAGGTGCGACGTACTCGTAGAAGCCGGACCGACCGACGGTTCTATAGCAGCAGGCCTGAGACTGCTCGCATCGATGTGGGCGAACGACCTGAGTGCGGAGCTTGCAACCGGCACCCGCACAGCGCAGACCGAGCATAGCTTCGTGGTGACGGTTCGGCACGAGGCGTCGAATAGCGTGCGCTTGACCAACCCCAGCTCCGATGCCGATGAGGTCGACGTGCCTGTCCACTCGCTTGTTAGCCATCTGCAGCAGGAGCTGCGTGACAAAGAGGCCAGTAAGGTCCGGCCGACTGCTCTTCTACGTCACGCTAGCAGTCATCACGACGGCGACCGCAGAGCCAATGTGCAGGTGCTGATGTCACAACATCGAAGTAAAAAGTCCAACAAGTATCACATCGTCGATGCTGCGCAGCAGCGGTGGACGGAGAAGGTGGAAGAGTACAAAGACGCGCCGATCCTAGCGGTGGAGACCAGCGATGTCGTACTCGAGTCAATCAGGAAAACGAGACTTGGAGATGCGGAAAGCTGGCGGAGGGCTGTGCAAGGATGTCAATTGAACGAGAGGCAGTACGTGGGCCAAATACAGGAGATCCTTGGAACATGGCGGAAGAAGTGGGCCGACGAGGACGGTCCAAGAGAAGCATGTGTCTTCAACTTCCGCACAGGGACCTGCATGTACTACGATGTTGGACTGTGATGACATGGATGCACAGGGTTGCTCAGTGGTCATCGATTTGATACGAAGCCACTCACTGTTCCCCCTCCGAATCCTCAAAGGCTGCTCACTTCAAGCCAGCCGGTCTTAGAGGCCTCCGGTTCATGTTGTAAACTTGCTGCACGCCCCATTGCATGATTGCCCTTCCTACCCCAGCCTGACCTCCACACGCGGCCTGGTGGTTGTCGTCATGGCGCTGTCAGGAGTTGGTCCTTCCTTCAGTGCAGGACTTGAGTGGTCGCGTGCCGAGTGTAGTGTGCGGTTGATCGGCTTGTGTGGTAGGAAGCATGGTGCGAGTCGTTTACTTGCTGAAAGGACATTAGCTCGGGCACCATACAATTGCCATTGGCGTGGTGTTACTGACCTGCGAGCCCTCGTCTTTCTTCTCTTACGCTTGAGGCGCCTTACGCGCTTCTTCCTCCACTTCGCTCTCATCTTGGGCTAGCTGACTGCAAGCAACATTAGTACAGCTTGCTTGAGCCAGTGGCGGAACAACGTACCGGCGCCTGTTGATGAGGTTGATGGATGCAGAAAGAAGCTCACGTTTGGAGCTCGAATTCGAAGTGATGGTGAGGTGGGGGGCGGGAGCGCTAGCGGCTCATGGCGGCCTTGGCAAGCCTGACGCGTCGTCGCGTCTGCTCGACTCGACTTCACTTCCATGCTCTGGACACTTCGTTCGAGAGTCAGGTTGTGGATCTCGCCAACAATACAGCATGCGCCAAACAGAGTCCATCTCGCCGGGAGCTACCGAGGTTCCAAGCCCATCGCACGACGACCATGCAGGAGTTCTCGTGCTCAAGCACACCACCTCCTCGCCGCGTACGAGTGGTTTCGGGAAGGTATTCATGCGGGAGAGACTGACGGACCTGCAGGCGAGTGGTACATTCGACCGAACGATAACTTCAATATCGGCCGTAGCGACGTCCAATATGCATTTGGGATCGAGGCAATGACGATCTCTGCGCATCATCTGCAAGTCCATTGCATCGGCTATCAAGACGAGCTTGGAGGGTCTCTGGTCGAGCCGTTAGTATATGTGCGCGTTCTCTCATCGAAGCCAGTCAATCTTTGTCACTCGGATTCCAACAATCCGAGTGATGCGTGTGTACTTCGTAGCGGCAGTGGCGACGTCCTGCTCAACCACGGCGACACGCTGCAGCTCACCCCCGGCATCTCTGTCACTTTCGAAAGCAGGCAAGGCTCATCACAACGAAAGGAAGGCCTCGACTCTGTCCAGCAGCAGGAAGTGCTACGTTTCGACAAGCAGTACAACGTGACGAATCGGCTGATCGGATCCGGAGGCTATGCGAAAGTCTTCATCGCAGTGAAGCAAGCTGACAAACGTCAATTCGCTTGCAAGGTCGTGCGTGCACCCCTCGAAAAGACGGCGGTATCAAATGCCGATCCGAAGAGCGCTGCCGAGGATAGTCGGAGACGGAAGAATCGAGAGAAGCTCGCCCGTGAATACGAAGTTCTCAAGAATCTATCTCACCCCAACATCATTCCACTGGAGAAAGTCTTCTGCACGACACACAGCATCTTCATCTTCCAGGAACTAATCACGGGCGGCGACCTGTCGTCTTACACCGACCGCCCGGACCCTCTTAGCGAGGCCGAGGGTGTCGTCATCATACGTCAGGTGCTGAAGGCAGTCCAGTACTTGCACCGCAATCAGATTGTCCATCGCGACATCAAGCCTGAGAACATCCTGATGACCTCCTGGAGGCATGGCGCTCGTGTCGTGCTCACAGACTTCGGGCAGGCCAGGGCGCTAGGTAATACCAAGGGCGCGCGAACGGCTGTCTTCCGCATGCAATCGATCATTGGCACAATTGGCTACACTGCGCCGTAAGTCAAGCACTCATCCGGCGTTCGTGCAGCACTGACCATTGCACAGCGAAGTATCCAAGCAATTGAGGCGTCACCGGCAAATGGTTCAGGGCTACAGCAAGGCCATTGACGTCTGGTCGGTGGGCTGTGTGGCTGGCATATTGCTCACTGCTCAGCCGATGCCCTTTGAGACTCCCACAGCCGCAAATGCCCAAGCAAGGGGTAGCGCACGGCCGTGGGATCTTACGTTCATGGATACCTCCGAGTTTTGGCGCGCTGTCGAGGCTACAGCCAAGTCCTTCATCCGCGGGTGCTTGGACGTGGATGAGGATGCACGGCTGACAGCCGACCAAGCCTTGAATCACGAATGGTTCACGAACAAGCACTACGCGACTGACTTGGAAGCTGCATATCAGAGATCGATCCAAGATTGGCGACCCCGGGCGACCGAAGGCAACCTAGTCGAGTTCATCGACACCTCTGACCTGACGTACGACACCAAGCACCCAAGTGCAACGACGTCTCATCACTTTCCGGCCCACGACCGCCATACGATGCCGCCTATCGCCTTCACTCGCCTGCCACCACCAGCCAAGAAGCGCACACCTCTACCAGCGATCGGCATGTCGTCGTCACCCGGATTCGACGAAGGCGCTTCGCAAGCTGAAACTGTTGCAAGTGCGGCGTGTGTACCGGACTCGCCGCGGTGGGCAACAGTGCCGGATCGGTACAGCGATAGCTACGCAGCTCTCGAACACGACCCGTCGCTGAATACTCAGCTTACAGCGCATGATCGTGAACCGTCACCGACTGGAAGCGATTGGCTGGACAGCACGATGTACCCGGATCCCAATCAAGTTGAGTTCTCGCCGCCAGAGACTGCGTGTGCTGGACCAGGAGCTCTTGACCTCCAGCCGGCTCGCGCAACGGTACGCAGCGCTTGCTTCGCGCAGCGAGATGAGAGCTGCATGGACGTGACGCAGTATACCGCGGGCCTCGACGCCCCGTACCTGCTGCCGCAGCGTGGACGGACTGTGCAGTGACGCTGCGCATGCACTTTGCTCGAGTCGAGAGTCTGGCTGGATTGGTGGGGTCATGGCAGGGCGAAGCAAAGTGTCCGAGATAGTATGCAAGTCTGGTTGCTCATGTATATTTCTGTTGCGGAATCTAATCTCGTTCGCTCTCCTCGTCATAAGCTCTCAAGCGCTGTGTATCTTACGGGTGAGTACTCGAGGTCTTGTCATCTAGGCAGAACCCATCGCGAAGCGAACTCGTCGTTCGTGCGCGAAGCTGGGTACGATCGCATGAAGGCCTCCAAGGACCGCATGTGCAGCATCCCACGCAGTCTTCGACCGTTCTACAACTGCATGAAACCGTCACCGCCGAGTGTGACCCCGCTCGTGCTCGCGAGCCTGGAGATCGCCTCGAGGTGCGCCGCCGAGTCCAAATCTCTCCTGATCCCATGCTTACTGCGGAGAGCGCGCTTGTTTGCACCAGTACTATTGCCGTATTGCCCAGCCACGCAATGACTGACGCCGTTGAACGCGGTGTCCGCCACCGTCTTCCACACGGCCGTCACGTCGACGACCATCTCCGGCGTGTAGTACACCCGGCAGTCCGCGGGCTCGTAGACGAACTGCAGCGGCGTCTGGCCCTCGTCGCCCTCGCGGATGCCATCCCGCGCGTTCACGACGGCGTTGGTCGCGCGGTAGAAGGGGAGTGTGGAGTACTCTCCCAACGCTGTCGTGTTGTAGTAGGCCGCGTCGTGGAGGTACTGGTACTGGAATGGGACACTGACGCCGGTGAGGATGTAGTCCCACGGGTACGAGTTCGTCCCCTTGACGCCACCGACGGCCTGGATGATGTCCCGCGTGGGCCGGCCCCCGAGCGCGATCGTCTTGACGCCGCCCTGCTGCCGCATGAGCTCGCTGAAGATCGTGCACGTCGACGCGCAGTAGCCGTCGTACACGACGACGATGTTCTCCGGCGCGAAGGGCTGGGCGGTGATGTTCGTCCGGTTGAGGTACCCGCTGACGTAGATGCCGCCGCTGTTGTCGGGAGTCAACACGTCGCTGAGGTTCCAGCGGATGATGCTGGTGAAGTTATCGGGCTGCGGACCATAGGCGTGGGGCCCGAATTTCTCGGCCCAGGAATCGAAGGGCTCGTAGTTGATGTCCGCGTCGGTGCGGTAGTTCCAGGATGAGGACACCAGGTCTTGGATCGTCGTGTTCGTGTCGAGACTGCGCGGGACGAGACCCGCGAGAAATGAGACTTCCTGTCCGATCAGGTCAAAGGCTTCGTGGGCCCGGAAGCGTGTCGCTCCGTAGGGCAGGATGCTAGGGAACAGCTGCTTGAACAGGTCGTACCCTTGTAATATCGTCCCACCGCCGTTGGCTGAGACGTCGATGATCAGCTTCGTCTTGTTCTCCGCCACCGCACGGTTGATGAGATATGTATTGACAGCCTGGAATGGGATCTCGTCGGCGGTGCTGCTGACAAAGTTCGGCACAGATAGGACGGCGACATCGTCATACCCTTCACCCTCGAGGAAGTAGCCAGAGTTGAGGTTACTCATCTCTCGTACAACCGGGGAAGGATAGCCCGGGGCAGGGATCGTCGTGCTGGCCGCCGACGTCGAGGTCGCAGGCGTAGATGAAGCTGACGACGCCGAGGAAGTCGTCATGGTCGCGAGCTCCTCAACAAGCTCAACTTCTTCGACCGGCGGTGTGAAGTAGACCTGGTAGATATCCTCCCCCGTTGTGATATTGTCGAAGGGAACGAGTACCCGCGCAAAGTTGTTCATGACGAGACTTGTGCCATTGGCGAAAGTGAGAGTCGTGGTGGCTCCTGGGTAAACCCACCGGCCGCGCCCGCCTCCTGAGAACGTGCCAGTGCCCGAGCCAGACGGTCCCAGCGAGACTTGTGCCAGCTCGTAGAACATGTTGTTCCACAGCGCATCTGGGTCCTGGAGGCTGCCGTACTCTGCAAAAGCAAGCAGCCAGTCCGTGCTATTGACGCCGTCGATCAATGCAAGCGGACTTGGTGTAAACGTAGCATTGCCGAAGGAAGCGACGAGGACGTCCGCGTATGCGTAAACCTCGGGTACACTAATGCCATCGACCGAGACCGAGACCAGGGGAGTCGTTCTCCCGAACGAAAAGATGCTATTGACACTGTCGGGGTAGTAGACGAAGTGCCCGTCATGGGTGGCTTGGAAGCATAGGTACAGGTCGAAGCCGAATTCGTATTCGTTCGCGTAGCTGCCGCTGACAGCGTTGCTGTAAATCCGCTCGTACTTTGCGTAGAAGTCATACGGGCTGCAGACAGCTCAAAGTCAGCATCAACTCGCAGTGAACACGGTCAACATTCGCTATGCAATTCAACGATGGACGTCTGTTACGATCGTGCGGTAATGGGGTTGATTCCGCATACGTACGCTGTATCACGGTCAGTGATTCTTCTCTTGACTTGGTGGTCCTCCTTACATACCTTGGACTTTGGCTGCGTACTCGGCGGGAGGGTCTTTGATGTACTCAATCGTCGTTTGCCAGTTCAGGTATGGCCGGATGGAGTCCAATAGGGCAACGGCCGCTGATTGATTGAAAGGTACGCTGTTGATGCCTAAGGTGTTCGCTATGTTAGCATGCGAGCATGGCGTGGTGCACATTGACACAGTAGGCTCTGCCCATGATGTTCATCTCATTCATCGCGAGACGCAACCGCCAGAGAGCTCGATCTGACCTCGGGCATTCCCGCGCAACAGCACTCTAGGGCAGACCAACGATAGAGTCCGCCAGTGCTCGAACAACGATGTTGATGTGAGAGAGAGGTCAACCCACATTCGTACGCAAGTTCTGCTGGTACCGTCGGTACAGCGCTCGCGCTCGCGCTCGTGAAAGATGCGACGAGCTGCGAGACGCTAGCACAAGCCGCCACTGTTGCATTTGCGATCCCGGAGACTGTGGCAGACGTGACTGCACCCGTAGTCGCAGTCGGACCCGGCGGGTAAGATGGATACATATAGGGCCATGTCGGCTTTGGCTGCTGCGGGGTGTAAATGCTGTGCCCGGGCCTGTTTTGCCATCAGCCTTCATCTCGACGACGTGCGATGAGGCCCTCGACGAGACTGACCAACCAGGGTGGGAGTGCTTGTCGAAGTGCCATTGTGGTGGTGCGGCGTAGGCACATGCAGCGAACGCTGCGGACCACGCAAGTGGTAGCATACTGGATAAGTCCTAGCTATCTCAGATGCTTGACGGAGGACCAACGCCTGCGGAAACGAGGAGTTAAAGGACATCTAGGGGCAGGGCGTCTCATCATATCCTGATCATAGCGATCGTCCGGTACACGCTCGCCAATCCTCCGCTCTCCTTCCATACTGAGCAAAGTACAATGGCGTCGCGATATGCTCTGCATAGTCCTATCCGGTCCCTGCCGTGCGCACGCCACCTTCTCGATCCGCCATAGACCTAGCCCTCCCACTGGCTGCGGCAAAGTAGTGCATGTGGGATGCCCATGCACGATGCACATAGCGTGGATGCCCAGGTGTGCTAGCCCAGGTACGAGCGCAGGGTCGAGGGCAGCGTCATGGAGACTATCCAAAGCCACTGTAACACCTGGACTCCGCTGAGACTCACCGCTCGAGCGGTGCTCCTTGCAACGTGTCTAGCCCCCATGCCCCCGCGCGGCGCTGTTCGGTGTCGTACCACACCCTCGTACGCACGAGAGAGGTCGTTGTCGGCAAGGTCCCGCTGCTGCTGGCTGGCCAAGCCGCGCTAGACCAAGTTGGGTGGTGATAACGGTGGAGCATGAGCCGCCGCCAAGCGCGGAAGCCATCGTGGCGACGACGATCTGTTCCGGCGTTCTACGGTGGAGACGAGAAAGCGTGCCTGCCTTTTACGGATCGGAGATCTGTGCACGGCACGTGCTTGCCAATTGCACACTTGACACGGCCGCACATCTCGCAATCGGCCTCAATCTTCCCCGGTCCGGAGGTAAACAATCGCGTCATGAACTAGCAAGAAGATACATATGTTGCGCTGCCATCGCTCGTTCGGGCTGAGCCCGCCACTGCACCGACATATCCGCGCCATGTCGACCGTCACCGTCGAGACCCTGGCTCCTCGTTCTCCGCGGAAGGGGCAAACCAAGAATCATCACAATGGCAACCCGCCCAGCAGCTTCAAGAACCCCTGGCCCAGCGTCGGCAAGCCAAACAGCCCATTGACGATGCTCCAGGCCCGGTTCGGAGGGGAGAGGACATTCGTCCCTGTCCCGACGGCCCAAGATGGCGCACGGTCCGAGGAGCTGGTCAAAGTCCGCCGGCCTGACTGGGGCGTTGATCGCAAGGATCGCCTGCGAGCCACATGGCTAGGCCACGCCGGATTCCTCATAGAGTTCCCCGCCGCCCCAGGTGCCGAGAGAGGCATCCGCATCCTCTGCGACCCCGTCTTCAGCGAGCGGACCAGCCCGGTCCAGTTCTTCGGCCCCAAGAGGTACACCCCACCGCCCATTCCCCTCGACGAACTGCCCGACGTGGACGTGATCTGCATCTCGCACGACCACTACGATCATCTGGACTTCGCCACCGTGCAGCATCTTTACAACAAACGGAAAGGCCACCTCCACTTCATCGCTGGGCTGAACAACAAGGCCTGGTTCATGCAGCACCTCGGCTGTGCCACGGATGAAGTCACCGACGCCGACTGGTGGGACAGCTTCGAGATCCGGAGTGAGAAGTTCGGCAGCGTCACCATGACCTGCTGCCCGACGCAGCACTTCTCCGGCCGCGCGCCGCTGAGCATGGGCCACACGCTGTGGTGCAGTTGGGCCTTCGAAGCCGCTGGGCGGAAACTGTACTTCGCGGGGGATACGGCGTACCAGGCCAATGACACGCCGTCGCCGTGCCCAGCATTCGTCGAGATTGGCGAGACCCTGGGCCCATTCGACCTCGCCATGGTGCCTATCGGGTTGATGACTCCCCAGAAGATCATGGGCGGCGTGCATGCGACTCCAGAGCAGTCTATCCATATCCACAGGGAGGTGAGGTCCAAGTTGAGCATCGGCATGCACTACGGCACCGTCCGCGGAGGCATTAGTGCTCACTATGAGGATGTCCGCGATCCGCCGCGGCGATGGCGAGAAGCCGCGGAGAAGGAAGGCATATGGTGTGGCGGCGGGATAGAAGGTAATGGAGTCGCGATAGACGTCAAGAAGGAGGGCGTTGGGTTGTGCGATGTCGGTGAGACTGTTGCTGTCTAGAGTATGCTGATATTCGTGTACTATATCCCCGAGAGATGTGCAAAGGACTCTGCTGCAAGCAATCAACGGCATGGGTATAGTAGGGCATGAAAGCAAGATAGTGCCGACAACAGACGGAACACCGCGTCCTCTCGCCACTCCACGCATCCCGAACACGAGACGCATATCAACCTCGCAGGGACTCTGCTGTGTCCGGGCCGTGACACATGCACGCGTTTGCCACAACACTGAACAATTCCCCTGCGCCTCTACGCCAGCTCATGCTTCGGCGAAGCTGGAAGTGGCCAATCGGCCATGTCGGCCGCTTTCCCGAGCGTCGCAGGCCTCGTCAGCATCGACGTCCTCGCCGCACACCGCTCAAGCCCGGCGGGCACCAGCTGCAGCCTCTCCTCCGCCTCCGCAACATCGACCTCGAGCTCCGCGATCCTCTCCCCGAGCTGGGCAAACCCGGCGTCCAATAAATCCCAGCAGCGGCCTTGAGATCCTTCCGCGCGGACGAGAGCCGCGCGCTGCCGCAGCCGCTTCTCCTCGCTCTCGAGCTCCCGGCGCCGAGTCACGCACAGATACAGCTCCGCTGCCAAGGTGGACGGCGCCTGATGCATGCCCTGCTCGAACTTCTGGCAGAGTCCCTGCAGCATGCGGAGACGGTCGTTCGGGGCATGCGCCGGCGTGGAGAGCGCATGGTACTGCGGAGAGGGCGTCCAGGCCTGCTGCCGGGAGGCCAGACACGGCATCGAGGCCGAGGGTCTTGGCGCGCGGATCTCCACGCCGGCGACAAAACTGGCGGCTCCAGGGGCGTCACTCCCGAGGCGCGGGCGGTAGCGCGCAGGGAGGGGAGACGTCGCAACGGAGCTCGGAGGTGTGGGCTTCTCCGCGCCGCCACACTCGGCCGCGGCTCCGACGTCTCTACTGCTGACGCGCTGGTGGAGCTTCGCGGACGGGAGAGTCATCAACGCCGAGACTTTCGGGGTCAGCATCTCCGCGCTGCCGAGCCTGCTCGGTGCCCGGACATCGCCATCGGCAGGAGACCAGAGAGGACGCGAGAGCGGAGAGCTGACCCGCACCGGTGCTCTCGAGAGGGCTCTCTCCGCGGCGCCAGAACCACGCGAGGCTCTCCCGTCGCCGCTCGGGGTGCTCTGGCGGTATTCCGCGATCGCCGGAAGCGAGCTCCTGGCTCGCAGGGTACTCTCCGCCCTCATCTGCGGCGCATCGTGCGCCTCGGCGAAACTCTCCGCCCCGAAAGCGTGGAAGGGCACCAGCTCCCCAGGCTTGTTCGTCTCGCCCCGTCGTCGCGGGGGCATGAGACCTGCCGGCTGACGCTGCACGTCCAACAACGGCCCGCCCTTGCGCGTCGCGATCTTGTACACCTCCTGGGGCTTGTCCTCGATGAGCGCGCACGCGCGCTTGTACAGCCCGTTGACCGGGTCCAGGAACCACCGGCGCGAGGCATCCGGGGGCACCGTCGTGGGGATCTTGGCCGCGGGCTCCGGGATCCGGCTGTCGGGCAGCGCGGACGACATCTCCACGGGGCCGTGCGGGGCCGGTGCTCGCGCGGCGCCTGCGGGCTTGTAGTCGATCGTGACTTGCGGTGGGGCCCGCCTGGTGGCTAACACGGGCACGGGGAAAGTGAAGACGCGCGCCGGCGGCGTCTCGGTCATCGGCGAGTCCCTGGGCGGGAGCCCCTCGATGAACTTTCCGCCCCGCGAAGGCATGTCCAGCAGCGGCAGCGCTCCCTGCGAGCGCACGGCGCGCAGACCAGGACCCTGGGAGGACATCGCGCCGGGAAACGCTGCCCAGGCCTCGAAGCGACCCACCTCCTCCCGCGCCTCGAAGGCGGACCTCTCCGCCAGCCTGGGCGCCGGCGAGACCCGGTAGTTCGACGGCCCAGCCTCGCCCAGCCTGGGGAACGATCTCCGCTGTAGAGGACGGCCGTACGCCGTGTCGTCGGCTCTCGAGGGGCGTGGCGCCTCGGGCAGAGGCTCGGAGAACCGGACGGAGCGCTTCTCGCGCAACGCACCTTCGCCCTTGTCCGCGTCTTTCTTGGCGAAGGGCTCGCCGTACCAGAACTCCCTGGCCGCGCGGAGCTTCTTCCTGATGCCGACCATGATGTTCGGCTGCTGGGGATCTATGCAGCAGCGCTATGGATATCCGGCGTTCTGGAGATGGCGTCAGCCGCGTACAGTCTGAGCACGTCTCTCACGCCCATTGTGTACCGATCAAGATGCTCGCCCGATTTGCGAGGACTATGGCCTGCTTCCCGCTGGGGAGATGCTCTGATTTTGCCGGCGGCCAGTGGACTGTCTCCTAAGCTCGCTCCGTGGCCTTCACAGCGTGATATGGCTCCCTGGATGCTGCGTGAGAGTGTGATGTTACGGAGATATGGATTAATTCGCGGTCGATGGCGAGAGAAAAGGAAGAAGGGCACGGAGGGTGAGCTGAGAGGAAGTGCACCGTCTGAAGAAATTCCCATGGTGCGAGGATCACCTCGCCGTGGCCTGCGGAGCTTCTAGCTGTCGTCTTGCACCCTCGACTAGATGTAATCAGCACGCGTTCCGCGCATGTGCGAAGCATATCTCTATCATATTCTGGAGTGAGTGGCTGTCAGTGAGGGAATGCTTCAGGCTTGGCAGCGTCTGATTCCTTCAACGTTCGCTGAAGCCACGAAGCTCTCCAAAGCTACTCATCACTCATCTTGCACATGCCAAATGGCGCATTTGAGATCAGTGTCTTGCCCGCGTGATTCATGCAACGTTCGTGTAGGTAGTGTAGGGTCTCTAGGAAGCTTTTATGGTCATGCTCGCCGGATCACCGCAAAGGATGCAGCGTCATCCTCGTCCTGCCACCACCAGGTCTCCACCATCAACTCTTCCCCTCTCGACCCGCACCGTGGAACACTGCTGCCCGCAATCCACCTCAGATCACGTGCCCATGCTTCACCACATGTGGACCGTCGAAGAGGCGATTGTGGACAGCGTGCTCCAGATTGTGGTCGTGCTCGTGATGCTCCTAGCGGCCCTTGGATACCCGCTGGAGCACGCTGTCCTGCTCGATGTCGTCCGGGTCGTTGGCCTGGATGTCGGCTGCGAGGCCGTTGAGCGCCCGCTTAAGTGACTCTTTGGAGGAGGAGTACATCATCCGCGGCTGTTACCGCGCATATCATGTCAGCATCGCCCAACAACCCAAAGAGCTCTCACCAAATGCAGGAGAGATGCAAGGTGTACGTACGTATTGCGGCGCATCGTCCGGCACCCAGCTGATGAACGTGATCTTGCTCCTCTTGCCCTCGCCGCCCGGCGCATCGTACTCAAAGTCGTACACCGCGTATCGCCCTCCGATCCCCTCCTCGCCGCGCTTGTTCTTGCTCTTGGCGTTGAGCAGCTTCTCCCGGAACTTGTTGTAGTCGGCCTCCTTCGAGGTCTCCTCCACGACAATCTCCTTGTAGTCGTCGGAGATCTTGTAGATGATCCACTTGGTGGACTTGCCGAGTTTTAGCTCGTTGAAGGCCTGGATGCACTCGGGTGCGACCGAGACGCCGGATGAGGCCATGGTGGGTTGCAGGCGGGGCGGTAGACGGGTGTAGCAATGATGGACCGGTGTTTCTGTGCTACGATAAGGTGTCAGCGGTATACTCGAAGCAGGACTCTCGGGGCCTTGGATGAGGCTTGACCGCTTACCTATATGCTCGTGAGATCTAGGCGGCGAATCGAGGTGCTTGCGTGGCAGTGATCCCGCTTCACAGGCAGATGTTTACAGCTTCGACGACGATTGAGGGCTTGGCAAGCTGGTGGGGCTGACTGGGAACCGGCGGCGGCGGCGGTTGAGGCTGAGCAAGGGTCCGAGGAAGCCACGATCTGGCCTTAGGCAACGACATTACAGCAACACCTCACTTCGACTTTCACCACACTTCCTCCCTTCATCCACCGTCCGCTCACATCGGACGGAATGTATACACCGACCGCGACGTCAAGAATGCGAATGCGAACCACCAGCACAATCAAGCCGATCCCGTGCATTGCGATTCGGCGACTCATTACTCAGCGATACTTTTATGCAAGCATGCAATGCTGCTAGTATAGCCAGCGAACGCATACGGCGTTCCACAAGCAGGATGACAAGGAACTATGCACCGTACCTATGCAAATGTGTATGACCAAGTGAGATAGGTTTACTTCGGACTCAGACCGAGCTCTCGGACAGTCAGGGAGTATAAGGTCCCTCCTTCTCCCATCTCCTGTTATCACAGCACCATCAGCCGCAAATCCATTCATCCAGCCCGCTGGTCTCCTCATCTTTGCAACTGACCTTCTTCCCTCGCAACTCCCGAGACAGACTAGGAATGTCGGACAAACTCATCGTCGTCCTGGGCGCCACCGGCACTCAGGGCGGCTCAGTGGCCCGTCTCTACAGCGCTCTTCCAGGTTGGCGTGTCCGTGGCATCAGCCGGGATCCCACCAAGCCATCTTGTGCAACTCTCCGCGATGCTGGAGTGGAGCTCGTCGCTGGGGACCTCAACGATCCAGCCTCCTTGGACGGCGCCTTCGAGGGTGCCGATGCCATCTTTGCGGTCACCGACTTCTGGCAATTCATGTCCCAGCCGGCCACAATCGAGCGGGCAGGTAAGGAGGGTCGCGCACCAAATCAAGTTGCTTTCGATCTGGAGGTCCGGCAGGGCAAGAACATCCTTGACGCCGCAGCCAAAGTCGCAACGCTCTCGCGTCTCATCATCTCCTCTCTCTCGGACAGCGAGAAATGGTCAGGCGGCAAGATAACCTGGAACTACCACTTCGACTCGAAGGCTCGCTACTGCGACTACCTCAAGTCCTCCTTCCCCGAGCTGGCTCAGAAAACGAGCTACGTGCAGATCGGCTATTACTTGTCCAACTGGAAAGCGTTCCCATTCCTCGCGCCTGCGAAGCAGGACGATGGGTCATACCGGCATATCGGGATCAATCGTCCGGAGTCGAAGCATCTGACGCCTTACGTCGATCCACCCAATGACACGGGCTACTTTGTCAAGGCGCTCGTCGAGTACCCGGAAGCTAATCAGACGCTGTTCGGGTACAGCGAGCTCATGTCCGGCGCCGACTACGCGGCGCTCTGGGGCAAGACGCTTGGCGTGGAGGCCTCGTTTGCTGGCATGGAGTTCGAGGGCTTGAGCGCCGCGGGGCTGCCGGACTTCTTGGCGAAGGAGTTGGCCGAGAGCGGCATTTACTCAGCTACGTGGGGATGGTGTGGAGGGGATCCAGAGGTCAAGCATCCGAAGGAGCTGGGCGTGGAAGTGGAGAAGTTGACCAAGGTTGCGGACTGGATCAAGAAGGAGGATTGGAGCGGGGTTTTGTGAGCCTGGGTCGTAACAGAGCAGACGACGACCAAGGAACGAAATGATGCACGTCGATGATTGTGGCTGCGTCAGGTCACCCCACTAGTAAAGTCTTTCTCGACCGCGAACCTCACTGGCTACCTCCACGCGGTGATCGGCGTCAACGTCACTTTGCCGTGCCTTACTCGTGTGACAGCTCCCTGCCGCGGCCACTACCCTCCACCTCCTCATCACTGGCAAGCTCGACATGCTCACAGCACTCAAGCAACCCCATCCTCGTCCTCATCATCATTGGTTTGCCGCAGCCCCTCCCCAATATCCTCACCAACCTCGATCTTGACCCTCTTACTAAGCCCATCACCCGCATGCTCATCGTCGTCGCTCTCAGCGTAGTCCCGCTTAGCCCCCTTGCGCGTGGGGCGAGAGCTCGAAGGCGGCGTGGGCCCGCCACCCTTGCCCACTTCGTCATCATCCAGGTCTGGCGAAGGCGTACGAGCGGCCTTCTTGCCGCCTTTCTTCGTAGACTTGCACTTGGAAGCTTTCCAGGCGGTGCCTGGCCTGGTCGTGGACGTGTCCCCGCTGTCGTCGCCCCCTTTCGCGGCAGTTGTGCGGAAGTTGGTGAGTTGGTGCTTGATGGCCTTGGGTGTGCAGCCTGCGATGGCACAATCAGTCTACTGCCCGGGTCACCGGGATGAGTGGGCGCGATGTACCCATGATCGTTGCGAGGGCGTCGAAGTCCTCTGCGCTGAGGCGGATCTTGCACTGCTGCATGATGGCGGCGAAGAGCTGTTGCGTTTGTTGGTCAGCTGTCACGGACCGCGAGAAGAGGGCATACTTTGGCATGCGCCTCGGTGTTCCATATCATCGGCATGGTGCTCCGGGGTGTGTCTGTCCGTCGCCCTGAGGCGTGGTCGACCGTGCTATGGTTCCGTAGGCTGGCAAGTCCAGGAGATGGTCGTAGATCGAGGGCTTGAGGGTGTGATCGGAAGGAGAATCTGCGCTTAAGGCTGCCGGTCTTCTTATACCTGCTGAGTGAGGTTGCGCAAGTTCACTTCCGCAAGTCTCACTTTCTGGACATGTGCATAGCTTGAAGTAGCCTGACCCACGTCGTGAGGTTGACTTGTGATAGACCTCACTTCATCATAAGCACTTTCACCAAGGCACGAGGGCCTGGACGGCAGCTGTGATGACGAGAAGCTTCAAGCAGGTGCTTCTGAAAAGCGTTGTGACATACATAGGGTATCCAAGTCCACGGTCCATCCACCCCTTCCATCACCTCCTGGGCTGCGGCGGCGGCGGCGGCGGCGGATGTCCATAGTTCCCCCCCAGCGGCGTTTGCCGCCGGAACAGCGTCTCGCCCTGTTGTCTAAACCTCAACTGGTCCTGCGCAAGATGATGCTCGCGCTGGTCCCGCATCCTCGCCTCCTCCATCATCCGCTGCTCCGCCATCCGCTGCTCCGCTTCCCGCATCCGCGACTCCGCCTCTTGCTGCTGCCGGATGGCGATATCCGTCTCCCGCTGAGCCTGCTCGCGGATACTGCTCGAGCCGAACCGCTCGTGCGTGAATGCCGGGCCGCCGAACCCCGGCGGCTGCAGCGGTGGCGGGGGTTGCGGCGGCCCGCGCGGGAACATGCGCTGCCGGTTCTCGCGCTCGCGGTCTTCCTCGTGCCGTTGCTGCTGCTGCTGCTGCTGCTGCTGCCGATGCTGCGCGTAGAACTGCGCCTCGCGCTGCCGATGTTCGTGCTCGTGGACCTCGCGCATCCGATCCAGCTGGTCGCGGTCACGGTGCTGCGCGGCCTGCGCTTGCTGAGCTTGTTGCTGCTCCTGCCGGATCGCGTCTTCACGATTCGGTGCACGATGGTCAAAGGTCGCGAAGCCGCCAGACAAGGAGCTGTTGTGAGAATGGTGCGCGTGATTGCGTGCTTCGGGTGGCATTGGCTGCGCAAACGGCGGGTTGTTTGGGGCCTGCGCGTACGGGTTCGGGTGGAGTGGAGCGCCCTGACCAGGCTGTTGAGCTTGACCAGGTCCCACAGGCCGCTGCTCGCGCTGGGAGCGACCGGCCTGCATGGTGAGCGAGGGCGTTCTCGAATGGCCCAGCGCACCATGTGGCGGCGGTGACGGGTTGGCTCTGCCAGGCTGATTGAGTCCGCCGAGAGCGGTAGCCCGATGTGAGAAGTATGACCGCACTTCGCGCTCCAGCGTTGGGGTGGGACTGGGCTGGCTGGGTGGATTGAACTGCGGGCCTTGACCAAGCACACGTGCGGCCCAATCCGGCTTGAGCGCCTGCGCCGTTGACGCCCCTCCAGCGTGCTCCTGCTTGATGCTCGAGGCCGTTGCGCTCGCTGGTGGGCCATGCTGCGAGAATGACGACCGATGGAATTGCGACTGCGGCATGGACGGCTGCCCGAATGTCTCTCGTCGGAGTGGATGCATGTTCGAGCCCGGGGCCGGCGTAGGTGCGGCCGATGCGGTAGACTGAGCAGGAGAAGGCGCGCGCTGAGGGAAGCTTGGCAAAGTCTCCCTCTTCGGAGGCTTCGGCTCATCCGGCTCGTCGTTGAGTATCGACAGTAAGTTAGACCGTTTCGGAGGCTCGGGCGGGGGAGCAGGCGTCGATGCAGGTGGCGGACGAGTGAGAGGTGCAACGGACACGGAGGCCGGCCTGCTCTCTTCCCTCTTGGGCGGCGAAGGGTGCACGGGCGCTGGTCCCATCAAGGAGTAAGGCGTTGAGCGGTAGGGCCCAACAGAAGAAGGTCCCATCAGCGACCTAGCGAAGGGCGGCTGCGCGAAGGGTGCCCTCGGCGGGGTCGCGGCTCGCTCTTCGAAGAGCGGCTTACGCTCGACCAGAGGTTCCCGCAACGGCTGATCAGCGGGAGACCCTTGGGCTGAGCCGCGGTGGAAGGGCGGCTGCCGTGGAAGCTGCTCAACACCTCCCTGCTGGCTTTGCTCTTCCTGCATGCGCAGTGCACGATGTTGCTCTTCGAACAGTCTCTCCATGAAGCGCGGGTCGACTTGGCCGGACTGTGGAGGGGGCTGGCTACGTGGTATGCTCCCTTGACTGTGCCGGAAGATATTCGAGGGTGGCAGACCAGGCCTAGACTCGGGCCTCGTCTCCATCGTGAACGCCAAGCCAGACCCGAAAGAGTGCGGTACAAGTCGGGCCGGGGCGGGGGCTTGCGTCTTCGGCAAAGCAGGCGAGGCCGCGGTCTTCACCGGGCTAGGTATGACACGCGGGACAGGCATGGGCGTGGACTGCGCTGAGGCGGAGAACCGGGGCTGCGCTTGGAATTGCGGCGGAGACATGTGCTTCACCTGGGCCTGTCGAGTAGGCGCTACTGGCTCATCAATCTCCATGGCATCTGTGTGCGGTGCCAAAGTCCGGGGCACCGCGGGCTGAGGCGCATCGTACTTGCGCTTGATGATGGGCGTCGGCGTGGGAGGCGGGCCCATGTCCTCACCGACCTCGCGTCGTCGGTTGGCCTCCAGCGCCGCGTTCTCCAGGTCCGGCTGATTACCATTGACCACCTGACGCTGATAATGATTCTTAATCATGGTCTGTGTCTTGGTTCCCATATGGTCAGCGATGGCCGCGAAGTCCGTCCCGAAATGGGCAATGTATTTCACGAAGTCCTGCTGCTCGGGAACGGACCAATAGCTCGAGGCGCCTGACCGCAACCCAGAAGTCTGCCCGAGGGCCTTCATCCGCGCCACGTCCTCTGCCGGCAACATGGCCGGCGCAAAGTCTTCGTGATGGTAGGATGGCGGTGGTTCAGTGGGTACCATGCCGAAGTGATTCTGAGTGGACTGCAGGCCGGCCAGCAGCGTTGCATCCTCAAGACTTGCACCTCTGGTGAGATCCTCCTTCGTATGCATGCTTGGCAGGAATTGCCTGCTGATAGGCGAGGCCGTATTGGGCGCAGCGGCCAGCGTGGCTAGTAAAGGTTGCTGTGCAGCTTTCGTTTTGCGACCGGGCTTGTCTCCTGCGGCCTTGCGGCGTTTGCCAGGTTTCTCTGGCATTGCCTCGCCCGTGCCATCCTGTTTCGCAGAAGTACCCGGCTTCTTCGCCGGGGACGGATTGACGAGGGTCGCTTTACTCTCAACCTCCTTCTCGCCGAATGTTGTCGGGGCGGCAGCGCGTCTCGGCCGTCCACTCTCGGACATGCTGGGCGGAGGCAGGAGTTCTTCAGTGCCGGCCATGTCCGCCATCGCGGTCCCTCCCCGTCCGCGAGGCGCTCTCCCTCCCCTGCCACGCTTCCCGTTGCCCTTGAACTTCTTCTGCTTGTCCCTGAACCGGCTGTCCCATTTGTTGGCGTAGTAGTGATGGATGCAATCCTTGTACGAGCGGTCGGGCAACAATGACGAGATCTCGCCCCATTTCTTCGGCGTCTCCTTGAAGGCCGCGATGAAGATCTGCTGCTCGTTCTCCGTGAACGTGTCAGGCTGCGGCTCGTAGGAGAAGACCCGCGTCAGCGTCTCTGGGTCCCGCAGCCGATTGGTGTCGATGAACAGGGCGCGCTCGAAGGTCTTCTCGGGTTGCTGGTCGGCCACTCTCGCCTCCTTATGGATGGTGGCCTGCATCTTCTCCGACTCCCGCTCGTGTTTCTCCCGCTCCAAGCGCGCGGTCTCCTCGGACTGCTTCATGACCAGCTGGACGTCGTACTCGCTGCTAAATTTGAGCCGTCGGCCCTCCAGAATAGTATTCATCGGCTGTGCCATTGACGGAAGCATCTCGGCAACGGGATCTGCGGACTTCTGCCGCTCCAGTCGTTCCTGCTCTTCGCGGACACGATCAAGGTCCTCACATTGATGTCGCCACTCGAAATAAGCGGCATCGAAGATAGTCTCGATCTCCTCCTCAAGAGCGGACTCCTCGTCGCCCTCTTGATGAAGGACAGCAGTCACAGCAGCCTTGCACTCCTCCTGTCGTCCCACAGTATCTCGCAAGGTCTCGGCATCCTGGAAGTCCCTCGGCTCTTTCACCAAATACGGCAGCGAGATGACCTCCGGGCTCGCTCGCCGCAACCGCAGAACATTCTCCGCGCTCTCCCCACTGCTATGCACTTCTACTGCTGTCTCGACTTCACCTTTAGGCGTAAGCAAGTCCGGTCCGTCGTCTGTCCCGGACG
>JAWDJV010009442.1:0-49484 GCA_033119285.1 Teratosphaeriaceae sp. CCFEE 6253
TTGGTTGCACAACCATGCTTTACTAGGTAGAGACCACATAAATGCCACAATGCAACGAGACCACAGCGCCTTGGTCGTTGACAAATTTGATGTAAGCTACATATGTCGAGATCACGGTTACCATGATTCATGGTGTATTCTCAACAATCCCTATGACGAGCGCATGCGACTCTTTCCTATGGAGATGGATCACGACTTGTGCCAGACATGTCGCACCCTCCGTCACTCGGGATGTCGACAGCAGTTCGGCGAGGCAGCGCGTGAATTGAAACTCAGCACGACCGCTAGTCTCGGGACCGGCCGAACCAATGAGTAAGATTTGGCGTTCTCAATATGATTGCTGTCCGGCGGCCTGGCCTCCTTAACATCCACATGAACTCTGACTTCTCAGGATGTATCGACCATCTACAGCACTCGATACTGTCGCCAGTGTCGCCCAGGCCTTTGCAAACGCCAGCTTACGGCAACAGCGAGCTTCCGGCTTCTACTCGTGCTACCGAAGATTCAGCACGTCAACGCCTGCTGGACGGCCAGCGGCCGCCCTCCACCGCGATGAGCCCGACAGTCGCCCAGAGCCTGCTGCTCTCTCAGCCACGGCACTCGGTCTGGGGACAAGCCCGGAGACATCAACATCTGCCGTGAGCGGGACAGAAGAGGGCATTGTGACATCTGCCGTGCCATCAGAAGCTGTTGCGCGTGCCGTGCCAGCAGTCAAAAGCAAGGCCGAGTCGCGGATGGACCGGAAGCTGCGTCGGATGACATCCGGAGCCTACCGACCGATGATCAAGGCCAAGATTATCAAGGAGCACACCACGCCGGAGTTCGCGACCACGGAAGCGGCGATCAAAGAGGCGGCGACCACTGAGACGGTGACCACAGACGCGGCGACCACGGAGATGGTACCAGAGGCACTTCATGCCGAAGAGTCGCAGGGCCGATCAGTGCTAGCCGAGCTTGACGATTTGGAGGCGCCTGCCCCCTTGTTTGCGGACGAACCACAGAGCAACACACAAGCACAGAAGCAGCCGGACAAGGACAATCGAGAGACGCGCATCAGGAAGCTCGATTCGACTAGACCCAGCAAACCACCGCCTAGAACAAAGCGGGACCCTTGGGAACTGCAGAAAGATGCCTTGGAACACAAGTTCGGTGAGACTGGGTGGCAGCCTCGGAAACGTCTCTCGCCCGATACGCTGGATGGCATCCGCGCGCTACATGCATCCGACCCTGCCACTTACCCTACCGAGATGCTATCCGAGCACTTCAAGGTCGCGCCCGAGGCCATCCGGCGCATCCTCAAGTCCAAATGGCGGCCGAACGAGGACGAGACGGAGGACAGGCGAGCAAGATGGGAGAGGAGGGGCGTGAAGAAGTGGTCGGAGATGGCGGAGATTGGGATGAGGCCGCCGGTCAAGTGGCGGGCTATGGGTGTTGGGGGTGCAGAGGGGGTGAAGGAGGAGAGGGTGCCGAAGCGTAAGAAGGTACGGCGGGATGATGGGGGGTTAAGCTCGGATGAGGTTGCGGCAGGGATCGAGCCGTTGGAGGAGGGCCGGAATGACTCGTTGGCGGACAGGCTGTTGTGAGAATGTATTGGTGGGCAGCGGCAGTAAGCATCTTTGCTCCCTGCTCCAGAGTACATGCCTGCCACACATATACATGTTTGTACACATATCTTCACTTCCATCGTTACATGCTCTGCTTGGCGCCCATCCCGTCCTCGGCTGTCCGCATTCGGTCTGACAGCGGGATTTCACGAGATGACCGCAGATCGTCAATGGAGATCCTCGGTTCACGAGAGCAACCATGTGAGCTCTCACTCTCCGGGCCCGTACATGTATGGTACCAGGTGACTAATAAAAGGACATACGCCATCACATCGGCCGCTTGAGCATGTACAAGCAGTAACGATGCTCGTACAACAGCAGCCCTTGCTTCGAGCACCATGCCTCCCGCGACCACGCCGTCGAATATTCGCGCCTACGTGCAATGGAGGGAAGCGAGCGTCTACGCTGGCGAGGAGATCGAATGCATTATCACCTTCAAGAACATAGCCACGGCGAGCGCGGACGATGACGAGGATCATGTGCAGACACCACTGGCCAATGGACATGGGCACTCTCGTGCGCCATCGTATGCAGCATCTACTGCTCCCAGCTGGAGGACATCCATCGTACAGAGCAGGCCACTGCCTTCGAGAGCGCTGTCGGGGGCTGCGGTCGTGCGGGGCCCACCAGCGCGCGGCCACAAGCCAGCCCTCTCGCTCAATGTCGTGAGCGCGCCGGCGGGACCTGGATTGCGGAGCGCACCATTGCCAACGAGGACCCCACATAGTGCTGTTCAGCCAGCGAAGGGCCATGGGAGGTCGCTGTCGATCATGTCGCTCGGCAGCGACTCGCCGAGCGAAGCCAAAGGCCCCAAGAGCCCCATTCCCGGTCGTCCCGGTCTGAAGTCATCCAAAGGCCACGGTCGGAGTGCTAGCCTGCAGTTTACACCGAGACCAGCACCGCTGCGGACGAACACCGGCTTTGGGGCTGGTTCGGCAAGACAGCCCTCACCACTGTATGAGTCTTCCACCCCACCTGCGCTGGCAGAAGCAGACCCTGCTCCGATCCAACCTGGTCGGAGGCGGCCGGGGATCGCCTCAGCAGATAGCACGCCGTCTCTTGGCCGTCAGGCGAGCGCGCGGCGAAGTCCAAAGGTGAATGGGTCCGACAATGAGTTCAAGTTCCCCGCCCACCCGGCAGCGCGGAGAAGTCCTTCGCCGCCGAAGTCGAATGGTAGTCCGCCCAGCGTTTACTCTGGCCCGCAACGGTCTACCTCGCCACGACCTCCAGAGGGTTGGTCGGGCGCACTGAGTAACCTCAACCCGATATCACGTGTGCTGTCCGACTCGTCCACCGTGGGCGGCACACCACGCAGCAGCAGCGACTTCTATACGATGAGCAACCACAGCGACGAGACAATCACTTCGGAGGTACCTCTCCAGCTCCGGCAGAACGGCAGACTCTTGCCAAAACAGGCCCACTCAAGACAGCCGTCGCAGTCTCGCCAGACCACTCGCCCAAGACCTGCTGGGCCGGAGATGCTCATGATGGGCTACGTGCAGACGATGGGCAGCTTCACGCTCGATGGCAGTCTCGTCAACGCGGCGCCGTTTGAGGAGGTCAAGCGCAAAGGTGCGCAAACCGGAGGCGGCGTGGTAGGCGTCGAGCGCTCGAAACGCGCCTCTGGCATGTTCGGCGCGTTTAGCTGGGGCAACATCGGTGAGTCGCTAGGCGGCTTGCTAGGAGGCGATGAGATGAGCTCCATGGCTCAGATGAAGGCGATCGCTGGGTCTCGGAGCATCCCTCTACTCTCCACCCCACAAAGTCTACTGTTCGTGGATCTGCGACTTGCGCCCGGCGAGAGTCGGAGCTACAACTATCGGTTCGCTCTGCCTCGGGGACTGCCGCCAAGCCACCGCGGTCGTGCACTGAAAGTCGAATACCACCTCTCTATTGGCGTGCAACGACCGGGCGGACAGGCTGTGAAGCAGGTCGAGGTGCCGCTCCGAGTACTCGGCAGCTACACCGCTCGAGGCGAGACCCTGGGCCATGATCTCATGTCCCCATATATACTACTACAGGACACTGCACGCACGACCAGCGTCACGCCTGCCCCGTCGTCGCTCAACCCGGCAGCCAGGTTCTCAGCAAAAGAGGCGCAGAAGATGGTCAAGGCACCGAAGCAGGCTCTCGAAGACTTTTTGCGGTATGCCGAGCGGTTACTTGAGCCCTCCGATGATGTGCACGACGCACTCCTCTCACCCACGTCTCCAGGACCCTCACCTTCCATCTCCCAAAAGCAAAGCATGGTCGAGCAACTACCCACGAGTATGAAGGGAGCCATCGACCTCGCGGTCCTGCGCTCCAACTTCGCCACTTCGTCCGGCAAGCAAAAGTCAGCGGAAGCGCAGAGTCTCAATCGCTTCAACATCGCTCGCTCGGGTCAGCCAGTCGGTGTACTTACCCTACTACGTCCCGCCTACCGTCTCGGTGAAGCAGTGATGGGACTCATCGACTGTACCGCTCCCACCCAGATCGCAGAGATGCCCGCCCAGGCGCCCACCTACGCAGTCCTCCTCGAATTGGAGTCCGCCGAGCGCGTCGACCCCTCCCTGGCTCTCCGCAGCAGCACATCGATAACCCGCGTGACACGGAAGGTCCACGCCTCCGTCCGCGAGAACACCCTCTTCGCGCGGCAGGTCTCGTTCACGCTCACCATTCCGCACACGGCGACGCCGACGTTCGAGACCACGGGCGTGAGCCTCCATTGGCGGCTGAGGGTCGAATTCACGACGCAGCGTCAGCAGTCGGCGGCGACCGCCAGCGAGGAACAGAGCGCAGGAGATGGTGCTGAGCTGCTCGAGGAGCTGGGGACGGACGAGAGAGGCACGGCTCTCATTGCGAAGGAGAGGTTGATGGCGGATACGTTTGAGATTGCGGTTCCGCTCAAGGTATATGGGGTGGCGGGGTTGGAGAGCGGAGGTGGCGGCGAGGGTGAAGCTCTTGAGGTTTGAGTGAGATACGTGACTATGATGTTGTATGCATCCAATCATACAGTCTCACTGTCCATGTTCTGCAAGTGTCGGTGCTGGGCAGTGAATGTTCGGCTCAACCTCGGCCGTGGCGACGCTGGCTGGATTCTCCGACCAAGTGCCCATCGATGCGACTTCTGCTTTGTCCAACTGTACACCATCACTACAATCACAACCCACACCTTTCTGAACGCCATCATGTCCACTGCTGAAGTCGCCGCACCGTGCGCGGTGCACGCTGCACCATACAGCCCCGCGCAAACCACCACCACCGCCGCCAAGCAGCCCGCGACGGTCAACATCCTCCTCACCTCCTTCGCCGGCCTCGGCCTCCCGCGCACCCTCTCCGTGCCCGTCAGCGCGAGCACGCCCATCCGCGATGTCGTCACCACCATCTACTCGCGCCTCCCGCGCATCGACCACGCGCTCCTCATCACCACGACGAACAACAAGCAGCTCCTCGCCTCCGACACCACGCCCCTCTCCACCCTCTTGTCTACGCCGTCCGACACATTTCTGCCCCTCCGCCTCAGCGTCCGACTATGCGGCGGCAAAGGCGGGTTCGGCTCCCAGCTCCGCGCGGCAGGCGGTCGCATGAGCAGTCGCAAGAAGCGCGGCGAGCAGCAAGATCCCAACGGCTCGAATCGGAATCTGGACGGGCGGCGCTTGCGGACGATCGATGAAGCGAAAAAGCTCGCGGAGTACCTGGCCGTGAAGCCGGACATGGAGAAGAAGGAGCGGGAGGAGCGGAAGAAGCGGTGGGAGGGCGTTGTGGCGGCGGCGGAGAGGCGGGAGGAGGAGGTCCGGAGTGGGAAGACGGGGGCCGGACAGGGGAGGCTGGATGCGGGGTACGTGGAGAGCAAGGAGGCGGCGGAGGAGAAGACGAGGGAAGCTGTGATTCGGGCGATGAGGGAGGAGATGCGCGGGGAGGGGAGGACGGGGAGTGAGAGCTCGGTCGCGGATGGCGAGGGTGAGAGCGATGAGGAGGGTAGCTCGGGGTCGAGCGAGGGGGAGAAGGCTGTCGAGCAGTCGGCGGCTGGACAGTCTTTCTTTGGCTGGGAGGATGAGGATGAGGAAAGCGAGGAGGATGGGCACGATGAGGTGGAGACCGCCCTCCCTCCTGCACAGTACGAGGGCAAAGGCAAAGCCAAGGCTGTATGACCCCCGGGATCTGTCTACAGTATGAGACGCTTGTTGATTGTCATGATGAGGTAACCACTCTGCGTCGACTTCTCAATCATCGCCGTTCTGTGGCTGCAACGAGTGCGCACAATAATCCCATCCGAACCATAAGGTAACTTACATGGAGCCCAATGGCGATTGAGCCTATGCTAGGTTCCGATTCCATCAAAGCCACTCGCCGAACTTACCTACTTATTTGGCTATCAAGCGTCGCATCCGCCGGCATCCATCCTTACTCGTCTCGTATCGCATCCATGCAGCTACTGGTATTGATGCACGTTCAACTAGCCAATTCGAAGGCCGCCTTATTGTCGACAGCATGTGTGGGTGTGTGGTGAAAAGCAGGAACATTGATTCCAACGTCTCAACAGCTCCGGCCTGTGCCGGATGTGCGGCCGCGTCGCGGTGTGGCGATGCCGCCGGCGGCACCATGATTGCGTCAACCTTTTACATCAGCACCTCGCATTGCGCGCAGCTGCGTCCACGGTTCGTCCGTGCTGCTCGCACACTTAAGCCACAGTGACATCCATCCACATCAGGCAACCCACCACGAAAGCATGCTCTACCCAGCCGTGCTCCGTCCGCGATGGAGCATCAAGTACATCCTCTCCTGCCTCGCCATCTCCTACGCGACCATCTGCCTGCTATATGACATGCCGTTCTTCAGCAGCGCGCTGCCGGAGTATACTGGCGAGTACAAGGTCGGGACCATCGACGTCGAGGTCCCGGTCGAGAAGCGGAACATCAGCGACGTCAAGTTCCGAGACAATGGCAAACCGGCCTTTGAGCTCGAGACCGTGCTCTTCTCGCTATATTACCCGGCCGTGAAGGACAGACGGTCGCAGAAGCCTCATCATCTCTGGTTCCCGAAGCCGATCGCATTGCAAGCCGAAGGCTACGCCCGGTTGGCCCGGATTAACAACTTCTTCACCAACAGCCTCTTCACCGTCGGTCTCTGGACGCTGGCTGGGAGTACGTCGATCCCGGCCGAGGTCGATGTGCCGATCCACGGGACAGCGAGGACGTACCACAATTACGACGTTGAGCACCCGATCGACGACTACGGCCTACCTGAGTTCCCAGTCATTGTGTTCAGCCACGGCTTCGCTTCGTCCCGGACAGACTACTCCCAGTACTGCGGCGAGCTGGCTTCGAGGGGCTACGTGGTGGCCGCCATCGAGCACAGGGACGGCAGTGGACCCGGCTCCGTCGTCATGCGCTCGGATGGCACGACGATGAACCGCCTGCTCTTCAGCGCAAGCGAGCTCGAGCCATCGCCAGAGACGCCGGAGTTCAAGGTGATGCAGCTAGCATATCGACAGGCGGAGATTGAGGAGACTGTGCGCGTACTACGCCAAATCAACGATGGCATCGGCAACGACGTCCACAAATCCAACACCCGCCAAGAAGGCCGCGATCTAGCCGCGTGGCAAGGCCGTCTGGACCTCGACCGCGTAGTCATCAGCGGACACTCCTACGGCGCCACAGGCGCCATGCAAGCCCTACGCGGCGGGCACACCCCCGAGCGCCCCTTCGTCGGCGCCGTGATCCTGGACCCGGGGAAGTCCTCCGGCCCGCTGAACGACGACATCCGCGTCCCGACGCTGATCGTGCACTCGGAGTCCTGGTCGAGGAAGCACTCCCTCTTCTACGGGCGGCCGCACTTCGACGTCGTGCGGGACATCACGCGCAAGATCCTCGACGACAGCCACAACTTCGCCTGGTTCCTCACTTCGAAGGGGACCACGCACCCCTCCGTCACCGACGCCCCGCTCATCGAGCCCTTGCTCCTTTCCTGGACGACTGGGTCCACGATCGATGTCCGGGAGGGTATACACCAGTACGTGAAGGTCACAGTGGCCTTCCTGCAGTACCTCGTCGACGGGCACCGGCGCGGGGTTTTGGCGGAGGACGTCACGCACCCGCAGTACGATGAGGATGTGCGGAGCGAGGAGCGGCGGAAGCATATGCCCAAGGAGATTGGCAAATACTGGCAGATCCATGTGGCGCCGAGTGCGCAGTGTGCGATGCCTGGGTTGTGTGGGGTGGATCCCGATCCTGCGTCGTGATCATTGTTGTGGGAACATGGAATAGAATGGATAGACGGACGGCGACGGCAGAATTGTCTGTGGTCGGACGAGTAGAAGGCCCGCCAAGCAATGCCGTGGTCACACGCAGCAGCGGAGAACCCAAGACCAGACGCACGAGAGCCGAGCCAGGTACGCGCGGAGGGGGCCAACCAGACGCCGTGTCGCTTGCGCCAGAGACCTACTTTCCGGCAAAGAAGGCCTTCTGCACAGCGCAGCGCAACGCAATACCGCGTTGCGCGAAGCCACGAGGAGGATCTGGGCAGCATCTGCCGCGGATGAAGACGGGGATCACGGAAGACCGGAGGAGGGCAGCGCGGGCATGAGCGGACGCCGCACAGCAATAACCGCCGGTCGGCGGTGTTGTCACCTTGGAAGCAGAAGCCCGGGCTCGAAAGGCAGTGGTTTAGATGTGGCGGACTGTAGGGAAGTTGTAATAGGCCTAGTATAGCAAGAGCGTTCTATTTAGCACTGCTACATCCAGCTCAATACTCTCCTGGACTACTTTCATGAGTACGCCTGATACGACGGCGCCTGCACATGCACCGGCACCGTGAAGTCATACTCGGCCTTCTGCTTCGGCAGCGTCTCAATCACCGCCGCCTGCCCCGTCAGCTCAAACTCGGCCACTAAGCAGGCGTCCACGTCGAGCATCAATTTATACTTGCCCGGGTACACCACCAGATTCCCGTCCTCGTCCGCCCGGGCCAGGGAGCCGAGAGTGAGCGGCAGCGTCAATTTCATCGACCCGCCGACCGCGACGTCGTGGACCCGCTCGTAGGATACCAGCGCCTTATTCGGGCGCGGCAACGGGCCGGAGTCGCTGGAGATGAAGAGCAAGCCGACATAGTCGGAGACGTGCTTCCCCACGTTCTTGACCGTGGCGGAGACGGTGAAGAAGGCGCTGTTGTCGTTGAGCGGTCCCTCACAGTCCCGGATCAGCTGGCCGATGTCGTACCGGTGCCGCGGCGTGCGGTTCCAGTGGAAGGCGAAGTCGGTGTAGTGCAGGCCGAACCCGAACGCCCGGACAGGCGTCCCCGTGTACCACTTGTAGGTGCGGCCCGTGCTATTCGCGTTGGGCCGCAGGTTGATCTCGTAGATGCTGACTTCGTCGGCGTAGGCGGCGGGGTACTGCGTGATGGGCAATCGGCCAGCGGGGGCCTTAGCGCCGGTGAGGATGTCGAGGAGGGCAGGGCCGCCGTCTTGCGAGGGGTAGCCGGCCCAGACCACGGAGCTGACGTTGGCGTTGTCGAAGATGGGCGTGTGGTCTACTTGCCCGCCGCCGAAGGTGATGACGGCCATCGGCGCGCCGAGGGCCGAGAGCTGATTGATCAGGTTGAGTTGGTACGTCGGGTATGTCAAATTCACGCGGTCGAGGGTCTCGGACTCGAGCGAGTTGTCGATGCCGCCGAGGTAGATGATGAGGTCCGCGGTGCTTGCAGCGTCGACGGCGGCCTGGATGCCGGTGTCGTTGTAGGCATTGATGAGAGTGCCGGCGGCATAGGTAACGTTCCAGCCAGTGACATTCTGGAACGCTGACAACGGGCTGCGCAGGTACTCGGCGGTACCGGAGTAGTCACCCTGCATCTGTGTCGTCGCGTTGGCGTACGGTCCGATGACAGCGACCTGCTTGTAATCACTCGCGGTGATCGGCAAGAGTCCGTCGTTCTGGAGCAGGGTCATGCCCTCGACCGCGGCCGTGTACGCCAAGTTCTGAGCATCCGGAGTCGCGACGTCAGAGAAGTCGAGGTCGCTGTACTCGTTGCCATCGAAGTAGCCGATGGTGAAGAGCGCAGAGTACAAGCGGTTAAGAGCCTGATCCATCCGATCGATCGAGACCTGGCCATCGGCGAGAGAGGCGTTCAATTGCAGGTAAGCCTGCCCGCACTCGAGATCCGTCCCCGCGTTCAAGGCGACAGACGCAGCGGCCTCGACGGTATCGGTGAAGTTGTGGAAGTCGTAGATGTCGCTCACGGCACCACAATCAGACACGACGTAGGACGACGGCGCCGAGAAGTTCCAGTGGTCGCGCAGGACATCCTCGAGCAGGTACTCGCTGGCGCAAGATGGGTAGCCGCCGACCGCGTTGTAGGCGCACATGATGCTACCGACGTTGGCGTCGCGGACGCAGGTCTTGAAGGCTGCTAGGTAGTACTCCGCAAGATCCTGCTGGGTGGGATTGTAGTTGTTGCCGTAGCGGCCGGTCTCGAGGTCATAGACGGCGTACTGTTCACGCTTTAGCAAGGCAGGCAAGCCTGTGACCCAGTCGCTAAACTTACATGCTTGCAAGTGGCAATGATCTGCTTCTGATCCGCATCCGGTCCCTGCAGACCGGGCACGTAGTTCCTGATGTAGTTCTGGACGTGGAAGATGTCTTCGCCGGGTGTCTCCTGCCCTCTGCCCCATCGAGGATCGCGGAAAGCGTTCATGTTGGGCGCCTTCGAACATGTCAGCCAAGGCTGCAACAGAACTTGATCTTGATCGGCTCACCCAGTAGTCGAAGCCAGCGAACCCTCCATTGCCGAAGGCTCTGCCCTCCTTGCCCACAACCTCACCGATCGCTCGCACGAGCGCATCGTCGAAAGCAGCCGCGGTCAGAATCGGGGACGGGAAGCTAGTCGCGTAGCTGTAATTGGCGGGCTTGTTCGGGAACTGGACACCCGGGGCCTGGACACACAATCAGCAACCAATAGCATACCGGCACGATTTGAAGAGCCACCCACAGAGCCCACACCGTGCGTAGCCTCGTTCCACCACTCATACGGCGGCAGCCCCAGCCGTCCGGAGCCAGCCGCCGAATCAACCAGATTGAGCACCTTCTCCTGCAAGTCGAACTCGCCCACGAGCGATGCGACCCGCTCCGCCGTGCTCAGCGACGTATTGCAGACCTGGTGCGAGCACAGCGGGCTCGTCTGGCACGCCGGGACGAAGTTGTTGCTCGAGGAGCCATCCGAGGCGTTGCCCTGCGGGTTCGTGATCTGGTAGAGGCTCATCACGTACGTGGCGCCGCAGCTCTGGGAGGGGTCTGTGTAGCATTTCGTCGAGCAGGTGCTGTCGTCCGTCTTGACGGCGTTGGCGTAGTTGGCCACGACGTCGCAGAAGCATTGACTGGGAGACGCTCAGTTTACTGCGACACTTTGGGATCGTCCGTCCTACTCACGTCCCGAAGTTGATGCCGCCAAAGGAGTACCCGCGCTCGCCGCAGAAGTTGGTGCAGAGCTGCGGCGTCATGGCAATGGTGCTGAGCTTGACAGCGCCCAGGATGCTGACCTGGCGGTCGAGGTAGCAGCCCAGGTACTTGGAGGTCGCATTGTAGCCCGAGACAGCGCCGGAGCTGTCGCAGGTGAAGTTGGACTGTGCTAGGGCGGAGGTCGCCAGGAGGGAGGCCGCAGCCATGCTCGCGCGGGAGCTGCGCTTGAGTCTGAGCATCGTGCCGTCGGTGAAGAAGTATCCACCCGTTTGGAGAGGAAGAGAGGAGAGGGTATTAAATCTTCACCACGCGGTCGTGGCACCCGACCGCAAGGTGGGTTCGACATCATCATGGCACTACCATGGGTAAATCTTCTGCTTAGCCGACGTCCTTGGCTGGCCATGCCAACCATCCTTAGTCGTCGGTCTGTCAACCATGTCGTCGGGGCTCATGCCCGCTGAAGACGACGAGAGCCCAGCAGGCCGCGCGAAAAGCTAGGAGGATGCTCGTGTACCTGCATGATGATGAGGGTCGAAGTAGTCCTACTGCACCCGCATCTTCCCCGCATGCCCCTTCTGGCGTGGGATTCAGGCAGAATGGCTCGTGTGCCACCGAGGCGTGCTCTGCGGGGTTCGGAGGAGTTCCGTGCCTTCCTAGTTTGGCTCGAATCGACAACGTCTGTTGCTGTGGGCTGGCATGCTCCACTGTTGGTATGCCGAAGGCCGACCACGAAGGCATTGACATTGTTTGTGGCCTGCGAGTATCGGTGATCAAAGCACCTCTGCGGCTCACCTCTGGTAGCTTTTCCAGGTCAGCCTGGCTCCGCGATGCGGGTCAACATGGGCGGAAATGCGCCGACTACGACTCCGAGGTTCCGAAAGCCCCGGTACAGCTGTTCAGCAGCCCTCACTGTCCAGCGTTGCCGCCATGGCCATCGGTACGGCCGTCGGTCTGCAGTCTGCACCAAGGAAAGTGCTACGCACTCGCGCCGCCGGACACTTGCCAGGCTCTCACCAGTGGCAGCGGGTTGTGGGATATTCGCCAGATCTTTTCAGGTCGGTGGGCTCATGCTGCAACGGTCCCTACATGAGCATCCACGATGGATCAGGTCACAGCTTAGGATGTGGAGCCCATCGAGCAATCTGGAACACGAGCACTGCGGTGATGATTCCTCGCGCACCAGAGAGACCCGAATTATCCGAGATCACGCGATCGCCCCAGTGCCTTTTCACGGCATGCGTACGTGTATGTACATGTATGCTCCAGACATGCAAACTTCCGACCTTGAAGGAGGCGCCGAAGGGCAAATAAGGAGATGCCTTCCGCGCGGCAAGCGGGTCGGCTACAACCGCTGGCTGAATGCTATTCTCAGATTTTGGCTTCCGTGTGTGGAGTGTCCCGCCTCTCACCTCTTGTTGCTCTCATGTGACTGGGAGAGCATTGAGGACCAGATCTGGTACTGGGGTTCTGGCTCAGTAAGTCGACACGCAAGAAAGATCGAGAAGGTGAAGAAGTGACGACGTGTCGACCAAGATTCGAATTCGCGGCTCCACAAAGCGGCGTGGCGGCTCACAAAGCTTAAGCGGGCGCTTGACCCCATCAGGCAGTATGCTGATGTGCCCCCTGCCGCCCACCAGTTCCTCTCCGCTCCCCGTGTCGCGCGGATACGAAGTCGAGTCGCGCACCGTCAACGGTTGCTGTGCCCGTGACGTCGCACATACCACCGACCCTTTTCTCCGATCCCCGTAGCGCGGATGTTCTCCACCACCACCACAACACGCAGCTCGACACAGCCTGCAGGAGCTCCTGACGGTAGTGGTGCAGCTGCTGCAGGGACACCCGCGAATCCAGACGCTGCCTTCGACGCTCGCAAACCGGATTCGGGTGATAATGTTGATCGCACAGTAGATGATACGACCCTCCCACCGTCTCTACCACCTATCCCATCCACACCCTCGCGAACGGCGTCGTTTGAGCGGAACCAGGCACCGGGACTACTCAGGCGGCAGGCCACGAAGGGACGGCAGCCGGATCGCTCGCGGAGCAGGACCAGCGGAATTGCTACCAAGCGCGGTGGGCCGCCGATCAGGGTGACGATGGCGGATCTGGGAGCGGAGTTGCGGGCCAAGGACGGGGAGACGCCGGGCGCGGAGTCGGATACGTTCGAGGATGCGGTGGATGTGACATCCCGGGTGATGTCTCCTGAGCCTGCCACGTATGGCATTATGAAAACGAACGGTGAAGTCACAGGGTTGGCCATCGATGGTGCGGAGGGGAAGTCGAGCAGCACTGTCTACACCAACGGCGCTCCACCCGCAGCATTCGAGCCTACGCACTCCCGCCAAGCCACGCTGGACATCACCCCCGCCCTTCCCACCCCCCTCCCAGAGCGCGAACGAAGTGTCTCGCCTGGCAAGCAGCTGCATGGCCTGTCCGGCGACTTCGCGGTCGCCGCGCCGCCTCCACCCTCCACCGCCGACCGCATCCGAGCTCTCGAGCAAAGGCCTCCACGTGAGCGACCTGCAGGTCCGACTCTAGCCGCGCCGCAACCGCAGGCCGAGACCTTGGCGAGGAAGGCGAGCAGTGGCTTCGCGGGCCTGCTGGGCAGGATGGGCAGTATTAGGAAGACGGCCCGCTCTCCGCCGGCGCCGCGGCAGGAGAGCAGGTTCGCGGCTGAGGGGAGGAGGCCCAGCACGATGGGCGTGATAGGAGAAGGGACCACCAACGGTCTGGCGCCGATAGTGGACGAGTCGGAGACCAGGCGGCCCAGTCTGCGCGATCAGTTCCAGAGTCTGCGGCGGCAGGAGGAGGCAACGGAGAATGGTGTGAACGGTCACGCGATGAATGACGATGCGGATCGGACGCCCATGGCGCGGACACGCAGCGATGCCGGGATTCTCGACGCTGCGTCAGACTCCGACTCACAGCCGTCACCACCGCGGCTCGATCGGTCGGCATCCACACCCAACGGCCTCCTCAAGTCTCCGCCCTTGGACAAAGCTCTCCCGCCGGGCACGGCATCGGGGATGTCGGCTGGACCCGCGGACGAGCCGCGGCCAGTGAACTGGGACCTCTGGCAGTCCGTCGTCTACGAAGGTCCTGCTGCGGTCAAGCGCACGAGTGGGGCAGAGCTGCAGGAAGCCATCGCCTGCGGTATCCCGGCCGCGATCCGCGGCGTGGTCTGGCAGGTACTAGCCGAGAGCAAGAACGAAGAGCTGGAGACCGTATACCGCACACTGAAAGCTAGGGGCTCTCCAGACGCCGCCGACCCGCCCAAGCCAGCCCCAATGTCACGAGCCGACAGCCAAAACGCCTTCGGCCTCACCAACGGCACCACCAGCCCCGAGCACGACAGCCTGGCCAGCTCCGCCAGCTCCACGCACTCCGCCCACTCCACCCAAGCCACCTCCGCCATGGCCTCGCCCCCCGCCACTGGCGACCCCACACACAACCCGCTGGACCTGCAGGGCAAGCTCCTCCTGGCCGAGAAGCACAAGCGCGAAGCGGCTCTCATCACCAAGCTGGAGAAGTGCATCCGGCGCGACCTCGGCGCGCGTACGAGCTTCAGCAAGTACACGCAGGCCGCCGGCCTGCAGGACGCGCTGTTCGGGGTGTGCAAGGCGTATGCTTTGTTTGATGAGGGTGTGGGGTACGCGCAGGGGATCAACTTCATCGCCATGCCTTTGCTGTTCCTCATGAGTGAGGAGGAGGCGTTCACGCTGCTGGTCAAGCTGATGAGTCGGTACGATATCCGGAGTATGTTCACCCCGGACATGGCCGGTCTGCATCTGCGACTGTACCAGTTTGAGCGCCTGCTGGAGGACAGCGAGCCGGCGCTGTACTGCCATCTGCGGCGGCGCAAGGTCGACCCGGGCCTGTACGCGACGCAGTGGTTCCTCGCGCTGTTCGCGTACCGCTTCCCGCTGCAGCTGGTGCTGCGCGTGTACGACCTGATCCTCACGGAGGGGCTGACGGCGATCCTGAAGTTCGGCATCACGCTCATGCAGCGCAATCGGGAGACGCTGCTGGGCATGGCCGACATGAGCGCGCTGAGCGTGTTCCTCAAGGAGAAGCTGTTCGACGTCTACATCGACAAGGCGCCCTCGGCCTCCTCCTTGCTGGACTCGGGCTTCTTCGGCTCGGTCACGGGCGGCGCGGACAAGGAGCTCTACCGCGCCGACGAGCTGGTGCGGGACGCGTGCGGGGTCGTAATCGCGGACGCGCGGCTCGCGCAGTACACGGCGGAGTGGGAGGAGCAGACGCGGGTGGAGCGCGCGCGCGCGGAGGAGGTCGAGACGCTGCGGGCCGCGAACGCGCATCTCGGCGCGCGGCTCAAGGCGCTGGAGGAGCGGACGCAGGAGCAGGACACGGAGCACGTCGCGCTCGCGGGGGAGCTGGTGCGTGGGAAGGTCGAGCTGGATGGGGCGCTGGACGAGAATGAGGGGTTGAAGATGCAGATGGAGGAGCTGCGGCGGCTGGTGGACGTGCAGCCGGCGGAGGTGGAGGCGCGGCTGCGGGGGGAGATGGAGCGGATCATGGGGCGGAATGTGGAGGTGCAGAATGAGAACCGCGGGCTGAAGGAGGAGATGGTGGAGATGGAGCAGGAGCTCGTCGGGGCCAAGATGGGGCTGGCGCAGGTGAGTCTCGAGTTTGCATTGTTCGTGGGCAAGGGCCTCCTGCTTGCCGCGGACCTGGGACGGCGTTCGACTCTCGCAGTGGCGGTGTCGCTGAGGGGTGGACCGTGCGTCATGTGCGACATAGGCTGACGATGTGGACTGCAGGCACAAGCGGATCGCGATACGCTGCAGCAACGCGTGACTGGCATCCAGGCGCTGCTGAACGGGAACGGGTAGTGGCGGGCCAAAACATCTCTGCGATGCGCCGGCGAGGTCCCTTGGACACTGGTATCACTACTGCATGGTGGGACGACTACGATCGTTGGATACAGGATCCCTCACGCATACTCATTCATTGGCTACTTGGCGTCGAGGTGTACAGTTGCACTGCTCAGCCAGGATACGAGGGCGGCATACCTAGGAGCAAGGTCTGGGATCCGATTGGGATGTGCACATATTGAGCGCGCGGCGCGGCTGGCTGTCCCTTGAGCCGTGCGCTGGCGGCAGTATGCCTGATGACTTGGCACGACTATCGTTGGGGGTGGTGGAGCAGCGTTTGTGGTGCTGCGGCAGCTACATGTACCTTTGGCCAAGCTTCATGTATGTGTGTCTGGGCGTCTCACTGCGTCTGTGACCAGATATGATAAGGTATGCCAGATCTCATGCCCCGGAACTGGATGTCTGGGGGAGGCGCGGAGCGTTGTCCGCGTCGTCGTGACGCCCGCGATACATCCTGGATGTCCTAATACATGGTTCCCCCCTGGCTGGAGCGCCTCGACGTAACAAAGGGCCGTTGCTGTGCTGGGCCCTCAGGCTCGACCCCGAGTCTGATGATGCCGTGACCGCGGAGAGTTCGAACCTCGAAAGATCTACTGTCACAAGCTCCGTCCAGGGTCCGAGCCAAGCAAAGCTTGGCAAGCACGCCGCCGGCCCGTTCGGCACCTCATCCTTCTCTGCACCTCCCACTTCCAGTCCACCGGCGTGCCGATCGGCGAGAGCTTCATTTGTCCCTCCACCGCCATCTCCGTTCGAAGTGAGACTCGCAGCTGCTCGCCGCTAGCGGTACGATGGGGTGCACTTCGCGCAGCCATTGGTCGGACAAAGGGAGGCAGGTAGGCGTGAGGTGGGTATGGAACGCGTAGGTGCCTTGCTTCTCAGACTTCCCCCTTCACTGTCTTTCGGAGCGAGCACCTGGATTCCGACCCTCTCAGATACCTTCGCTCTCGTCAACGGGGGACTCCGAAGTCTCGCTGCTACTGTTCACCGTGGGCCACGATACGATGCCGCTCGAGACACTGCTGTGCTTCGCTCTTGCCACATCAACAGCCTACGCCCAGTCCGTCGCGGGTCTTGGCGTCTCCGGTGGCGATGGCCCCAGAGGAGGCATAGGCGACGGCGCACACCCAGTCCGCCACGCACAGGCCTTCATCACAGATGCCCTCATCCCGAGCGCACCGAACACGACTCGCCAGTTGGCTCGAGGCATCGCCCCTGCTCTGTCCCACCGCAACTCCTCAGTAGACTGCGGCCGGCGATACGTAGTCGTCGACTCCTCCCCGGCAGGATGCCGACAAGAAATGGTTGGCTTCGGCCACGCATGGACGGATTCCACCGTCGACGTCTTCAACAGCCTTGAGCCCGACTTGTTCGATCAGGTCATGGACGACCTCTTCGGCCAGGACGGCAACAACATGGGCTTCATGCGGCATACGATCGGCTCCAGCGATTTGAGTGGGCGTCAGTACTCCTACGACGACAATGGACCCGGCTTCAACCTGGGCGAGCCGGATCCAACGCTGTCGAACTTTGGGCTGGGTCCAGATGGCACGGCGATGGCGAAGATGATTGCGCGGATGGGCGAGTACAAGGGTGACGTGTTTCTCTTCGGCTCGCCGTGGTCGTATCCGGGTTGGATGAAGAACAGCGACCTTTTCATTGCACCAGTCATCCAGACAGATGGCGGGCAGTACCCCTTGCTCAACAACTCTCTGAACATCAAGTACATCCCGCAGGCGGTCGAGTACTTCACGAAGTACATTGATGCGTTCCTGGAGCAAGGGGTCACGATCAACGGTCTGACGCTCGAGAACGAGCCGCTGAACTATCAGGGTAAGCCCATCCCTTCCAGACAATAGAATCATGGCTGAATGATCTCTAGGCGGCTATCCATGCATGTACCTCGACGCCGCAGACGAAGCCGCAATCCTCAACGTCGGACTCGGCGACGCCCTCCGCGAGCGCGACGTGCTCTTCATGGCCTACGACCACAACACCGATCAGCCCGTGTACCCCTACCGCGTGCTCCAGGGCGCCCCCGGCCACGTCCCCGCCGTGGCCTGGCACTGCTACCAGGGCCCCGCGCCCAACTACACGGTCCTCAACGACATCGCGCGCCTGTACCCGGGGACCCTGCAGTTCATGACCGAGTGCTCGAATTACCTGCCCGCGGCCGGGTCGGTGAATTTCGTGGTCGCGCAGAACTTCATCCCGCCCGTGCAGCATGGGGCGAGTGGGGGCAGTATGTGGGTCATGGGCACCGATCCGGATTTCGGCCCGCATTCGCCGTACGGGGGGTGCGCGGGGTGTTTGGGGAGTATCGTGGTCAATAGTAGCACGACTTACACGAAGACGAACGATTACTACATGATTGGTGAGCGAACGCTCGAGAGGGTAGAGTTGGAGCCGCGCTGATGCACCTCCCCTGCAGGCCAATTCTCCCGCTTCGTCCGCCGCGGCTCCGTCAACCACCACATCCTGCAAGGCCCCTCCGGCACCGCCCTCACGCCCACCCAATTCTACATCATGGCCGTGCGGAACCCGGACGGATCCTGGGCCGTGATCTTCATGAACAACAGCCCGATGACCAGGAAATCGTGCTCGCCTTCTCCGCCGACAGCGGGCAGTACTGGGAGGGCGTCGTGCCGAAAGCCACGGTGACGACCTGGCTCATCCCGTCGCCGCAGATCCTGGGCCAGACGAACGGGACCACGGCCGCGGGTGCGGCGCCGCCGTATCCGTTTGGGAACGGGAGTCTGGTGGGTTCGACGGGGTCCCGGGGGATGACGGGTTCGGGAGTGGTGACGGGGACGGGGACGGGGTCGGTAGCGTGTGCAGTGCGAGTAGCTCGTCGTCGACTTCCAGTGGAAGTGCGACGAGCGTGACGGCGCTGCCGGTACCGGATACCACGCATACGATCGCTACCGCTGGGTAGGACTCGGCGTTCCGAGTGTCCGCCGGATCGTAAGCCTTTACTCGCTCCTCAAGCAATTTGCAGGGCAAGAAGACCAGCAGATCTCACAGATGCTTCCGGCGCGTGCGCTCGAAAGTCCATGTACTGATTGGTGGGACTGTGAGACAAGAACAGCGCGAGAGAGTTCGCGTGGCCGTGTACTATGCATCACAAGGGGATCATGCAACAAGCACGAGTAAGCCACACTGACTCAGCAGACACTGACCCTATTCGGCTAAACTCTCCCACGCCACGAGATTCTCCTCCACGGCACTGGAGACACCAAACCCGGCCAGTCCTTACTTCCAGGCTTTTCCCGCGGCCTCATACTCGGCTCACGGGTCATTGACGTGCACGAGGTTGTCGATCCCGATGACAGTGGCCGCCACCGCCACCTCCGCCGTAGCCACCGAGATCCTCACGCTATGCAACCTCGTGTACGACGCAGGCAGCTTCGCGAGAGCCATTCTCGACGCAGTCGCGGCGGTAGGCGAGTAGCTGAGAGCGAACGCAGGGGCATCCTTGCCGTTGGCGTACTTGCCCATCACCGCGAGTGCGCTGCCCTCCTGGAGAACAACGATGGTGGTGTGGTCGTTGACGCCGCAGCCTGGAGCGGGGGCGAATCAGCCGCTGTCCTGCTCGTTCCTGTGTGCAAGCATGTCGACTTACTGTAGTAGAAGCTGATCAGATCGAAGGTCCCGGAGACGGCCGTGAGGGTCACGAAGGGCTGGGTGGTCGTCGACGCGAGGAAGAGCTGGTCGGTCTGCATCGTCGCGGCGGCGATGTTCTCCAGAGGCGGGGAAGGCACCGCCGGTGCCCTTGG
This sequence comes from Teratosphaeriaceae sp. CCFEE 6253, assembly GCA_033119285.1. Taxonomy (NCBI): domain Eukaryota; kingdom Fungi; phylum Ascomycota; class Dothideomycetes; order Mycosphaerellales; family Teratosphaeriaceae; species Teratosphaeriaceae sp. CCFEE 6253. Next base: position 19,704 of record JAWDJV010009442.1, read on the forward strand.
TCGGGGCCTTGGTCTTTGTCAGCATCGTGGAGCAGAAGTCGGGTTGGGGTGAAGACCGTACCGCGACGATGGCTCCGCCATACACCAGTCCGTTGACCGTCGTGATCTTCGACAGGAGGGGCACGGCGTTGGGTTTCAGGTCATCGTACTAGTGTGTCATATTGTCGGAGAGAGTCTATGTCTTTCTTCCGCGCCGTCTGTGGTCGTGCTTACAGTGTCCGTGTAGGGAGTGCCGCCCTCCTTGGATGCTCGACCCTGGATCACGGCCCCGAGGGCGGTGCCGACAAGCACAGCGAAGGGAAGGGAAAGCATTGTCGCGGTCTGCGGAAGGCTAGCTGATTGGCGACGGCTTCAGAGAGTTGACGGGTAATCAGTACTGCTGGACAAGTCTGAAAGCGGTGGCTTGAGAAGATGCAGAGCCGGGATATGGCGACTGCTTAATACGTGCCCTTGTACGAGGCACCCGTGAGTCTCGGCTCGCGGAATGCGTGTCCGCAAAGAGACAGTCCGGCGCTGATACAAGGGCGAACAGTAGACGACGGCGGTGTAGTGTCGATGGCTTCGTGGAGCGACACAAGACGCAACGAGGCGTTCGTATGGCTTGGAGAACACTCGCATTGAACTCGTCGATCATGCTTAGCGTGCGCCGCGAATGGAACTTCGGTGTCGCCGGATGAACAACCCGCGGTAGGGGAGACTACTGCTGTGCTGCGTGACGATTCACTCTGCAGCTTCATTAGCAAGACGCTGAGAGGGGCGTCTGTAACCTAGTGCGGCTGATCATGAGATGCAGTCCATGTCTGATCGCTGGCGCGCTGAAAACCGTTGCAATGGCCCGAAGCGGACGTGCTTGCCTTCCCACGCACGTACTTCGTCCTATGTGTCCAACACAGCACAGTGATCCTGGCTGGAATCATCCACTAATCGTACTAGCTCAGTCATGAGATCCAGAGGCCAAGTTGCTGGCCGCTGGTCTTGCTGTCAGCAAATTCGATCTCACCATGGAACTTCATCGAGCGGCAGAGCGGGCATCTTGCAGAAGCCTTGGTCCTGGCAGGATCGCCTCTATGTTGCGGCTACCTAGCAGTCGGGACCTTTGCACTCAAGGCCTCCATCGCAGCATCGTCACGCTCATCCTCGGGAAGCGACATTTTCCCTTCCCGTCCCACTCGCTCTCCTCAATGCCCACCTGCTGATCGTTCTCCACATTCACCACATCCCACTTCGCCCCCGTGATCAGATACTTCTTCACGCTTCCACCTTCGCATTTGATTCCGTCGAGCTCGACGTCAAAGGCCTCACTCTGGTGCACGTTGACAACAGCCATACTGATCCAGCCATCGTCACTGAGCGTCGCCGAGACATCCAGCCAAGGCGAGTCCACCGTCGACTGCTGCCACGCCGGCGTGGTAGGCCCTTCGTAGGCCCCACAGCTGACGTGCGTGGCGATCATGGTCCCACGCATGTACTTGCAGAACAACAACAAAGGCCACCAAGTCGTCTGCTTCATCAGCCCCTCCTTAGTCGTCATGAGCGGCGAGATGACATTGACGCTCTGCGCCAAATTCGCCATGCCGATGTACTTGCTCTGCCGGACGAACACATTGAGCCAGATCCCGACAGCCAGCGCATCGGAGAGCGTGTACCGCTCCTCGGCCCCCTCGGAGCCCGGCGCGCGGCTCGGGTCCCACACGTTCCACTCGTCGAAGCAGAGGGTCTGCCGGGGGACGCTGGGCGGGACGCCGTTCTCGATCCGCGCCAGGTCGATCAGGCCCGCGGCGATCTCGATGGCGTGCTCGGACGAGCGTGGGGCGATGGCGTTCTGGAGCGGGTCGGTCTGGCAGGCGGTGTAGTCGTGGATGGAGTGCATGTCGATCAGATTCGCGGTGCCGCCCAGCGCGTGCATGTCCGGCTTGACGCACTCCTTGAGCACGTAGTGGTCCCAGCTGGAGGTGCCCTTCTCACCGCAGAGAATCAGAATGATGGACGGGTCCAGCAGTTTGAGAGCCTTGGCCCACTGGTAGGCTCTCTTTGCGTAGTCCTCCTTGGTCATCTTCTTGAAGTCAGCATGCTGTGGAATTCCGCTTCTGTGTAGTACACGTGGCGTACCTGCTGAACCTGCCATGGTCCGTAGCACTCATTGCCTGGGGTGTCTTCAGCGTCGGATGTTGATGCGACTTGGGGTGACTACACACCTAGTGCCCAGTACTTCACATTATATGGCTCCTCTCGACCGTTCTTGCGGCGCAGGTTCGCATAGTATGTGTCCTGTTTGGAGTTGCAGTACTCGAGCCAGCCAAGGGCTATGTTGTTCAGCTTAGTACGCCCAGCTATGCCAAGGGGCGGAATTTCCTACCTTCATCGAGAGTACCTGCCGAAGGTCAACGGAAGCGATCCGGGGCATCACCGTGATATCTCGACCCACCTGTGCCAAAGTTCAGAGCCAGATACGGCTCCGTGCCAACAATCTCACACCACTTCATGAATTCGTCGGTGCCAATCTCGTTGCTCTCGACGCCCAGCCAAGCCAGCTCAGGCCTTCGCGGTCGCTGCTCGCGAGGCCCCACGCCATCTAGCCAGTGGTAAGTGGCAACGAAGTTGCCTCCCGGGTACCGCACAACAGGCACCTTGAGCTCCTTCATGGCGTCAATGACGTCCACGCGGAACCCATGCTCGTCAAGCAGGTCTTTGTTGGGGTTGGTAGGGTCGTACAAGCCGCCGTAGATGCATCTCCCCATGTGCTCGGTGAAGCCGCCATAGATGTTATCATTCACTTTACTCAGCTTATGCGATGGATACACTGATATACTGGCCTGCTCGCCTGCAGAGAGCTTCGTGAAGGTGGTCATGGCGGTCGAATGTGTGAGGAGAGGTATTGCTTGTTGTTGTGTACTGTACCTGGAGCAAGACTACTACATGTGCCTGCCTCCCACCAGAGGTCTAAATAGCCATGGCGGGACACAAGCGGCTCTGCGTTGCCTGTCGCGGACGTGGGCACCACTCACGAGCTCGCTGCACGGTAGAATTATCTCGAGTCACGGAGCTAATTTGCCGGGCGAAGACGACGTCGTGCAGTGCCGCGGTAACTTCCGCATCCGTAGCCTTGGCGTGCTGGCATCACGTGCGCGAGTTCTGACTGGTGGAACATCTTGTGTTCATGGAGGCCGGAAAGTAATGCCCCGAGCGAAGCTTATCGACCGACCTGGTTGCCAACCGCATGGCTTGTAGAGACATGTGATGATGATGATCAGTGATCCATTGTTCTCATAAGCGCAGGACAATTGCAATAGCAGCTCATAGGGTACCAGCAAGTTCTTGCACGATGCCCCATCCAACCGGGGAGAGGCCTCAACCCATCCGTGGGACGCGCCACAGGACGAGGGGATCTACGATACCATGAAGCAGGCCGCATGTGATGAGTGGCTTCTCCATCGGGGGCCTCCACACTCCACACGACGATGCATGATCTACCGACGCTACGGCGCCGTGGCTTGACGGGGTTACCCATGCCGGGGGGTCCATGACTGGGGATAAGGGAAGTCACGCTGGCACAAGCTCGGGGTCCAAGGCCATATAAGACTCCCGTATGCACAGCCTCTGCCGCCCCCCAAAGAACTGCACCCCATTATCGTGTCGTGACTCAACATGGCTCTCCCACCGAAGTGGTACCAGTTCCTGGTCTCCCTCTTCGCCTCCCTCGGCTCCGTGCTCTATGGCTACGATCTCGGTGTCATCGCGGAGGCGGTCGCGTCCGACAACTTCAAGAACATCTTCCAACCCTCCCAGGCTGAGATTGGAGCTGTGGTATCAGTCTTCACCGGCGGGGCCTTCTGCGGGGCGGGCTTCGCAGGCCCCGTCGGAGACTGGCTCGGGAGGAAGAAGACCATCCTCATGGGCGCGCTGATCTTCATTGTCGGCGGCGGCCTGCAGACTGGCGCACGGAGTCTTGCCTACCTCTACGCTGGGCGTGGTACGTCGAACAACTTTGTGGACTCTGGGACGAAATGCTGACATGGAGTAGCTATTGCAGGTCTCGGGGTTGGCTTTCTGGTGAGATTGAAGATACCTACCGGGTTATGAACCTCCCGAGCTGATGCCCATTGCCCGGCCAGGTCATGATCATCCCTCTCTACCAAGCCGAGCTGGCTCATCCGAGCATCCGTGGACGCGTGACGGCGCTCCAGCAGTTCATGTTGGGTATCGGTGCACTCGTCGCCTCCTGGACGGCCTACGGCTGTTACATCGGCTTCCCATCCACGAGCAGCAAGCAGTGGCGGATCTCTCTCGGGATCCAGATAGTCCCGGCTGGGTGCGCCGTGACCTCAAACTGCATATCCTGCTCACCGCACTGATCACGAGAACGCAGGTTCCTGGCTCTCCTGATCCTACTCTTCCCCGAAAGTCCCCGATGGCTGATCGCCCACGGGAGACCCGAAGATGGCCTGCGCACGCTCGCCAAGCTGCACGCGCACGGCGATGAGAGCGACGCCTGGGTGCAGGCGGAGTTCCATCAGATCCAAGACGAGATCACCTTCGAATCCGAGCACGGTACGAGCCATCACAATGCAGGAACCTCGGCGTTCCGACAGAGGCTGATATCGTACAGAGGCCAAGTCCTACGTCGAGCTCTTCACCAACAAGAGCTCCTTCCGCCGCCTCTTCCTCGCCTGCGCCATCCAGGCCTCGATCCAGATGACCGGTGTATCTTGCATCCAGTACTACAGCCCGACGATCTTTGCGCAGATCGTGAGCTATGAGTCCCATAAGACATGCGCGAGCGACCTGCTAACACTTCTGCCACAGGGTATTGCCACGGACGACACTCTGAAGTACCAAGGCATCAACTCCGTCATCGCGCTCATTGCCCAATTCCTCTGCATCTTGTTCATCGATTGGAGCGGGCGTCGGTGGGCTATGATCGGAGGTAAGGCTGCGCGGTACCCGTGACGAAATGCCTGGGTCGGGACTGACGAGCCACAGGTAACCTCGCAAACTGCGTCACCTTCATCGTAGCCACGGCGCTGCTGGCGTCGTATCCCCCAGGCACGACGCATAACCTGGGTGCGGGCTGGGGCTTCATCATCATGACCTGGTACGTCTCTGATGATAAGCGACTCGGATCTAAATGAGATTTCTGACACGCTCGTCTGCTCTGACAGGGTCTACAACTTCTCGTTCTCTCTCACCAACGGCCCCTTGTCTTGGATCGTGCCAGCAGAGATCTTCGATACCCGCACTCGATCCAAGGGTGTCAGCATTGCGACTATGGTCAGCTTCGCCTTCAACACCCTCATCGGTAAGCGTTTGCCGTGCGATCTGGGTGAAAATGTTCACCTACTGAGCCACTTCGTGATCAGGTCAAATCACGCCAATCGCCATCAAAGCCGTCGGATGGCGCTTCTACCTCGTCTTCGTAAGTCTGTCCGCCTGCCACCGTGACACCTGGACTGAACCTTGCGCAGGTCGTCTTCAACTTCACGAACGCGGTCTTCTTCTGGGCCATCCAGCCCGAGACGGCCAAACGCCCTGTAAGTCACAGTTATACCAATTCATACAGCCGGATTATTGACGTCTTGAAAGCTCGAGGAGATGAATTACCTGTTCACTAACGCACCGCTGTTCGTGCCGTTCATGAACATGAAGGAGTTTGAGACGCACGATCTCGAGAACCGGGTCGCCGACGTCGAGCGCAAGCAGAGCGTCGCGAGTCATGTGGAGTAGGCCACGACCCGCAAGTATGGGTTCCTGTGCGAGATCGATGACGCCTTGTGGCGAGACTGGCATTTACGAGAGCTTGGGATGCAGCTGACGGAGGAGTGCCGGGTGAGTCACTGGGCAGATTCCCTTACCTAAGTCAAGATGTGAGGCCATAATCGCTTGAAACCATACAGTACGCAATACAGATTGACAGCCCTGCTCGCCAATGAAAGTGGTCAGCTAGCGTCGATCTTCCTCAGGTCCACTATGGTCCGTTGTACGTCGACACTCGCCGATCCGCGGACCGAATCCGACGTTGTGAGCGAGCTCGCCTTTTTCAGCCCGGGCAGGCCATCCGTGTCCAACGCCTTCCCCGAGGCAACCTTCCGTCGGATGATCTTCACAATCCTACTATGGAGGAAGGCACCCCTGATCACGTCCGAGATGTTGACGGCGTCGAGCAACGCGAACCAGAAGCTCAATCTGGCGAGCGGTCGCCGGTCGACCTTTTCGGCCTCCAGATCCCGAAGCGAGTACTCGCTCGCGGAGAACGGCCAGGAAAAGAGGATGCTGAAGACCAGCATCTCGCAACAGATGCAGGGCGCTGGTACGCCGATGGCCCAGTCCCCGAATGAGATATATTCCGTCGATTTCAAGACGCCGCCTTGATTGAGCCCGGCGAATACAGGACCTTGTGTCAGGGCAATGCTGATGCTGTAGGAGACGAGCAATGTCAGCGGGTGACCCAGACGGTCATGTCCCATTATCGATGGACGTACATGATCTTGAACGTCGCGAACTTGGACAAGCTACTTCGCTGCTTCAGTGGAGCCTGGAGACGTCGGTAAAAGCACACGATGGCCAGCAGAGCAGTGATCGTAGACACCGATTGGACCGCTTGAATAGCAATGCCCGCGTATCTCCTAGTCAAGTCCGCAGGGCACGTTGTGGCCTTCAAGATCCAGCCGGCAATCGCGGAGACCAAGTGTAGTGGCAGGATCTGGAACACCAGTACCCAGATGACGTGGAACCATTGCAGACTGCCTTGCTCGTGCTTCTTGTGCTGCCGAACAACGGAGCGCCGCTCCAGCATCCCAAAGCCTGTCTCATATCCGCTAGGGTCCGGAACGATGTAGGCCAGGAACAGCAGGAAGATGGCGACCACGGCGAAGACCTCGTACAGGCCGGCCACCGGCTCAAGGTACTCGGCCGTCTCGTAGAAGCAGAGCGCGATGGCATTGAACAGTCCGAAGACAAACGGAGTAAGCAAAATCCGGACAATGTGTCGCTGCTCCGTCGAGTCGGAGTAGTTGGCCAGATGGCGGTAGATATTGACCAGCGAGATGGCCAGGGTCAAGGCCGTCGAGACGCCGCCCACCACCGCGAGGAGCTTGTGGGTGGACCAGCCGTTGATGGGAGGGAAGACTTTGTCGGGGATGTACGGCAGCTCGCACGTTCGATTGCTGAGGAGCATGATCTTAATGGAGCTCGTTACTCTCGGTCGTATTGATCAGCCAATACAGCGGGGGACGCTGGATGAATGCTCTCGAAGTGGCAGAAGAAGTGCGAAAGCTCTAGTTCTATCGCGGGCATGCGATGCTCACTTGAATGTAAAGTTGCCATGGCCGGTGAAACGCTTATCGGAGCGGGTTGTTTCGTGGGTCGTACGAGACAAACGCTGCTACATGGCGTCAAAGGTTATGCTGCTACACACATGCTACACTCGAACGATAGGCTTGACGCAATTAAAAACAGGATGTAGTTCACCATGTCGAAGAGATGGATGAGGGTGAGGATGGGGTGAGGAGGACAGGAGTTGTCTGAAAGTTTGGCTTGGCGTGTTGTGTCCAGCCTTGGCAGGACAACCAAACCATCCGCGAGAGAGACAAGCCTAGGTATTCCCAACTAGGTGATACAACTTCGCTCCTCAGGACATCGAATGCACTACCTGATCCCCGCCGCCCGCTCCAACGCAAGCGTCCCCTCCAGAATCTGGCTCCCCCCCAAAACCCCCATTCCATCGCCGGGCACAGACGCCTCAGCCCACACCTCATGGAACTTGATACTCGCATCGCTCGTCGCTACCACCAGACACCCCTCCTCCCTGGCCCCCTCACCTCTGCCTCCGCCTCCGCGCCCCCCACCCGCCGGCCCCCGCGGGTACGCGATCCCCCACAGCGCCCTCTCCTCACTCACCCACGGCACTTCGACCCTGCACTCGCACCCCGGCCACCCGAACACCGCGACGCGGATGCGGTGCTCCGGCTGCGCGAACCCAAACGTGGCCGCGACTTCCCGCCGGCGCGCGCTCCAGACCAGACTGGTGACCTGCGCGCAGCAGTCGATGGTCGCGAGCTTGGCGCCCGAGGCGGCGTGGAAGAAGTGGATGCAGCGGTCGTTGCTGCCGCCGCCGGCCGCGAGGAGGCTGGGCTGCCAGGGCGCGAAGGCGAGGGCTTTGACCGCGGCGTTCAGCTGGAAGAGGTGCCTGTGCTGCCCGGGCGTGATAAGTAGCACCGGCTGCTGTCCGGGCGGGCTGTGCGGGGTGTTCGGTGTTGGACCGCTAGAGCGGACGTTGACTGTCGCATCGCTGCCACCTCTGTCCCTTCCCGGAGCCAGTGTGCGAGAGGGAGGCGTCGCGCGCAAGATCTTCTTCCGGTCGAAAAGAAACAGCTGGTTGTCGTTCCCGCCCGTGGCGAACATCTCGCCGTCGGGGCTCCATGCCATGCCGCAGACCTGCTGGGTGTGACATGACACCCGGGCCAGCAGCGTCATACTCCCGTGCCAGTCAAACAGATCCCTCTGCTCCTGGTGCGGCCACTCCACGGCATAGAGGTAGACATTGCCCGCCTCATCCCCGACCAGCAGCTCCTCCGTCTGCGCCACTACGCAAGGCTCCCGGATCGAAGGCCGCTTCGCCGTAGTCGGCCGGAAAGCCACGCAAGAAATCGGCGCCGGCTGTTCACTGTCGAAGCGGGGATCGCGATCCAATGGGCTCCAGAGCGTGATCCTGCCATCTGCTCTCCCGACGGCGAGAATGGCACTCCCGCCGTCCACCGAGCTGAAGGAGATCGAGGTGACGTGTGCAGCGAACGGTGCAGTCAAAGAGTCCGGCAGTTGTCTATTCGTTGCATTCTTTTGCTCCGACCAGAGGTAGACGTGCGAGCCCAGGCCCACGGCGAGACAGTCCAGGGTCGGCGAGTAGGCAAGCAGTGAGCAGTAGTAGTCGTCTCTCAAGGCGGGCGCATCGAGCACGCGAAACGGGATCGTCGGGATCCCCTTCCCCTTCTTCGGCCGGCTCTTGCTAGGCGAGACTGGGCATCCTGCTTCCCAGATCCCATCGCGCCAAGTCCGCGTAGCAAAGCTTGCTGGGCTGCTGCCAGCACCCGAGTTCATTGGCGACCTAGGCGAGCCCGGATCGCGCATCCTCGTACCCTGATCGATATCCATCGCAAGAGCCAGCCGCTTCCCATGCGTCCTCTCATCCTCATTGGCAGAGTTCCTCCGCATGAAGTCCGCGGTATGATGCGACGCGCTCGTCCCACTCGTGACTCGCCCCCCTCTCCCATTCGGCGTGCTCGGTACCCCGCCGGTGACTTGTGTGCCACCGACCGTCCAGACCGCGCCATCGCTGACTGCTCTCCGATCAGGGCCCGTAGCAGTAATGGCGAGAGTGCCGGCTCGTCCTGGGGCCCTCGGCAGGGGAGCCGGCGCGCGGACTGCAGCCAATTGCTCGGCCATGCGGAAGGTGCGGCGGACCGGTGGCGCGAAGGGATCTACAGCGCTCCGTGTATACGCTGGCTTGTTGGTAGGATTGCTCTTCTCGGCTAGCTTGGTGGAGATTAAGGCCTCCTTCGTGGGCGTGCCAGTGCGGCCGGCTACGAAGCGATCAGGCGACTGCAGGCCGAACGCCATCAAGCGCCGCTGTCTCGGCATCGCATTTCTCTGGCAGTGTCGACGTAGTGCGCTGGGTTGCCGCTGAGGCGAGCCTATGCCGGCTCGTGCGGGCGAGAACGGGAATCCCTGCGCTCCCTTCGCCGGGCTGGCCGGTACCAGTGGCGTCTCCTCGTCACCTTCCTCACCGCTATCAGCCTGCGACCCGTAGTCATCCTCAACTACCATAGGGTCGGACGGAACCCCATCCAACTGCGAAGCATGCAACTGCGGTAGCCTCCGCAACTCCGGCCTCGACGACTTGACCGGACTCGCCTCTGGACTCGTCTGCGGCGTATCATACGCCCCATCATTGCGGCTGAACGTGCTCCACACTGATGAAGGCGTGTCCGGGCTGGCGCCCACGCTCGACCACCCACTCCGGCTCGGCGAGGGTGTGAGGCGACCCATCTCTGCGGGCCGTAGGCGCACGTCCAGGAGTGGGAGCGCGCGGCGGCGCTGTAGCCTGGTCGGGTCTCCCCGATCGCCACTGCGCGAGGGAGTTGCGGCCGTGCCGGGCGCGGTGCTCTTGCGCTCGGTCCTGGACTTGCTGCACGTCGACGGTGACCTCGCTGCCTTCGGAGCCGGGCTTGCTTTGGGAAGAGAGGATTCGATCGAGCCCGAGTATGATCGGTCCGCGGTTGCTTCGCTCCCCTGGGCTTCCCGCTCGGGCGGCGGAAGGAGACCGACTGGCTGCGGATCGCGAGGAAACGGCTCGACTGCAGGCTCGGCGGACGGGCCCGTAGATGGGCACGAGGTCCGTCTTCTCGGTCGTGGTGTTGCCTCTCGCGGCGTAGATTCGGCCGCTGCCGGCAGTCTGGATAATGTGCTTGGAGGTGAACCCGACGATCTCCCGGGCCGCGTAGAGGTGGTGCTGGGCGCATCCGTTGCAGAGGGAGCTACGCTCGCCGGGACCACAGCTGGCGCGTGAGACGCCGGAGACAATTGAAGGAGAGCGGACCGATGGTGATCCGACGCCATCGGGGGACTGGACGGGGTTGGTGGGGCCCACGATGCCAAAGGAGCGGACCGAGCGCAATGAGCCGGTGGCTGTGCGCCTGGTGGACCGACCTCGCTCGACGGACGGCTCCCGGCCTGCGGGGTTAGGTTGCCAGTCGATTCCGACGGGCTCGGTCGCAAGGCCCTCGGGTTGGTCTCGCGGGGCGAGAGAATGCTTGCCAGCATTCCGCCGCTGGATTCGGGCTTCGTAAAGCGCGTCTTGCTCTCTCCGCTTCCTGACCCGCGCCTGTTCCTGAAGTTCGGCTTTCCGAGCTCGCTTCTCATCTCTCTTGGCCGTGACATCGGCCCATCTGCGTGTGATTGGGCCTGTGAACGGCGGCCGTGATCCGGGCGTTGACTCCTCTGGCACTGCGCTGGACTTCGTGCTGGCTCGACTGCGGACTCGCCGGAGCCTTGACGTGGCGTCTTTGGACAGGAGCCGCTTGATGAACATCTTGGCTGAGACATAGGACGATTGCCGGCGTCTTGGCTCGATTGGGGCATCCGACATAGCAGGACTGTCGAAGGGGTAGACCGAGGGGGCTATGGATGATGGGTACCACTGGAAGGTTTGCGAGCAACAGCCTAGCAATGAGTATTTCAGCTTGGTAACGATTTACATCGGGGACAACGGGAGCGTATGTGACTTCGGGTAGGCCACGCCGTTCCGCTGGGACGGGCTGGTAGGTGCGGAGCGGAGAGAGACGGGACTTCCAGACGTCTGATGCTGTCCATCTCGACAAGAGCGAGCGCTGTCTGTTGAAGACCGCGCTTGCTCTCGCCGTTCGCGGGAAGTGAAGTGAGAGGCAGACGCGCCTTGCCAATGGTGCACCCGTTCCCTTCCACATCGAGTCCTGTTGTCAACGCTGTGGTACATGTATCTTGCCGCCGGTCACAGGGTAAGTGCCAATGTTGTGAAGACGAGAGCGGCGGCGAAAGCGCGGCAACTCCATGTTGAAGAACGTTGTTGCCTCCGGTGTTGGATGACACGGTCCTCTCAGTACAGGTATCACGAGTGAGGTGGGCCGGTGATGGCAAGCGTGAGTCCCACACGCCGCCGATGGCCACCCTGGCGATGTTGATGGAAGGAGTGAGGTCGCTGACGAACGAGGTCACCAGCACGGCATCCCCCGCGTGTCCGCCGCCACCTTCGACAAGTCCGAGCAGGCGCGCGACAAGGAGCGGAGGCAGATCGAGCAATACCAGACCCTCGAGACGGCGGTGATTGACCGGGTGAGGCAGGCGATGTTCGCCCGATCTCGCAACACTGATGATGTTGCCTAGGTCAAAGCCAAGGACTACTCCGACGCGACCTTCCAGCTCACCTCGCAGCTTCTCACGCAGAACCCGGAGTACTACACGATCTGGAACCACCGGCGGCGCGTCCTGCAGCACGTCTTCGCCCAGGAGCTCGCCACTCCTCCCCCTCCATCCGCGGCGCAAGATGACGACAGCGTGGCGGCTAACCCGACTGCGCTGCCGCCTGCCCAACACGAGATCTCCCTCCTCATCACGGAGGAACTGCGCTTCCTGATCCCACTACTGAAGCAGTACCCGAAATGCTACTGGATCTGGAACCACCGCTCCTGGCTCCTGAGCGCCGCGACCAAGCATCTCCCCCCCGCCACCGCAGCGGAGCTCTGGACGGGCGAACTCGGCCTGGTGAGCAAGATGCTCGCGCTCGACTCGCGCAACTTCCACGGCTGGGGCTACCGACGTGAAGTCGTGCAGGCGCTCGAGCGGCTCAGCAGGGGCAGTGGCAAATCTGGCGACGGAAGTATGGTCGAGCGAGAGTTTGCCTACACGACGCAGATGGTCCACACGAACCTGTCCAACTTCTCCGCTTGGCACTACCGCAGCCAGCTCATCCCGCGCCTGCTCGACCTTCGGCACGCCGACACGGAAAAGCGGACGCAGTTCCTGGACGCGGAGTTCGAGCTCATCACCAAAGCGCTGTACACGGACCCCTACGACCAGAGTCTGTGGTTCTATCACCAGTACCTCATGGCCACGCTCGACCCCGCGAACGCCCAAGCGCCTGCGATCCTGGACCCGTGTGGGCCCGAGGAGCGGCTGAAGTACCTGGACCAGGAGCTGGAGAGCGTGCTGGAGATGTTGGATGGGGCCGAGGACTGCAAGTACATCTATCAAGCGCTGCTGGAGTACTCGTCACGTCTGCGGAGCGATGGCGGGCGAGGTCGCGAGGAGGTCGCGAGTCGGGAAGCGATGGAAGGGTGGCTGCAGGAACTGAGGAAGATTGATCCGTTGAGAGAGGGGAGGTGGAGGGATTGGGGCACAAAGATGAGCTTGTAGTACAGCGGCAGCTATCTGGCGCTCACTGTCTTATTGCTCGGAAGCATGGCCGCGCTCGAGCAATGCTGCGCGATTGGAAGACGGATTGAGTCGGTCAGATGACTTTCGAGTACGCCGCCACCTGCCTATTCCTAGACTCCACCATCACGATCTCCGCCATCGGAAACTCCGCCCGATAAGTCCGGCGTCGCGATCTTCGCCTTCGCGCTCTCCGCCTTCGCGACCTCCATCATCACCATTCCCGCCATGCCCCTCTCCGCCATCACGATCTCCACCGTCACGATCTCCATCATCACGGTTCCCGCCACGAGTATCTCCTCCACCACCATCTCCACCCTCACGATCACCATCATGCCCCTCATGATAAGCACTACTCTCGCTGTGAGCGCCAGCACCATGGACCCCACCCTTGGGAGTCCCCAGGATAAACTTCGGCGGCTTGGCCAGCGACGCCCCCCCACACGTCACCCCGACACTCCTATACTCCCCCCCGCCATCACTAAACGTCGCATTCCCACACTGCCGGAAGGTACTCTTCGCACCCCCCAAGGAAAACCCCTCGGTCGCGCAGTTCTCGTCCGCGTACACCGTCACTTGACACCCGTGGCGGTTGTCGTCGTGGTGGCTGCCCTTGGCCTTGTACATGAAGGACTGGGGTGACTCGGCGTAGGCGAAGGGCCAGCAGTGGTTGTGGAAGAGGTCCTTGACGCGGTAGACTTTGCCGGTGCAGACGGGGCCGCCGTAGGCGGTGAACTTGATGTCGAAGTCGAAGACGGAGCGGGCGGCGATGGTCGTGGCGCAGGCGAGGACGAGGGAGGTGAGCTTCATGATGGCGATCACGTTAGGAAGAAGCTGGGAGGGTGTGTTAGAAATGGGTGTGGGTGGATTCGGGAGGGCTGCGCCGTTCACGACTTACAGTGTGCAGATTGCTGTTGCGATCCAAGAGTCGTGTGTCTTTCGTTCACGCAGCACATGGGGACCTCCATCTTATATGTGAGGCAGATCGTGTATGAGGGGAGCCCAACGACATCGATTTTGATGACCAGGTTGCAAAGTCAAGAGCAAAGATACAGTCTCTATGTATGGCTACATGGGAGAAGCATCTCTCTCTTCTGAGAAGATGAGACCTTTGCAATCAACCTGACTGGCGTGCAGTCGTGAGCTTGGAGCCGATGTCTTGGCGTGAGACCGTCCTCCAGACCGTGAGCTGCTTGAGGACGCCAGACGGAGCTTGGCGTCCAATGCATCATCCGCTCCCTTTCGCCCTCTCCGTTCCATCCCCCAAGAACACTCAGCTATGGTCTCACCGACCCGAGACTCGCCTTGATGAGGCCTTCGTAGGCGTCGAAGTTGACGTGTCTGCTTACGAACCATCTGTGGCATCGGGCGGCCTGACTCGATTCACGCTCATGCATATATATACGGCAGGCCGCGTAACTCCGATGCCATTGACCATCAGCCCTCCCGATCTTGCAGCAGTCCCTGTCTTGTCTGACTACCGCGCACATCTCCTTACCACAATAGCAACCCCTCGCAGCACTGATCCACGACGACCATGGACTTCCTCGCCGAGTTCGCCAAAGCCCGCCTCTACCCTCCCGCAGACACCCAACCCTCCTTCGCCGGCAAGACCGTGATCGTAACCGGCGCCAACACCGGCGTAGGCTACGAAGCAGCCCTCAAGTTCGCCCAGCGCGGCGCCTCCCGGCTCATCCTCGCCGTCCGCTCCCTCAAAAAGGGCGAGGAGGCCCGCGCCCGGATCCAGAGCCGCCTCGGCAGCACCACCAAGACACCCGAGGCCAACACCATCGACGTCTGGGAGGTGGACATGCTCTCCTACCCCAGCATCCAGGCCTTCGCCGCGCGGGCCTCGCGGGAGCTGCGCAGCCTGGACTACCTGATCCTCAACGCCGGCGTCTCCCCCGCGAAGTTCGAGCGCTCCGCGTACGGCTGGGAGCGGACGGAGCAAGTCAACGTCCTCTCCACCGTGCTCCTCGCCTTGCTCCTCCTGCCCCAGCTCCGGGCCGGCAAGACGTCGGAGTTTACGCCTGTGCTCGAGCTCGTCAGCTCCGGGATCGCGTACGCGTACAACGACCTCATGGACTACAGCACCCAGCAAGGCCCCATGCACGCCTACAGCGATGCGCTGGAGAAGTCGTGGAATCCCATGAGTGCGTACGGGGTCTCGAAAGTCTTCCTCGAGTTCGCCAAAGTCGAGTTGACCGCCATCGCCACCAAGCCATCGAAGACCGGAACGGACGACGGCGTCCTCGTCATCAGCGTGTGTCCGGGTCCCACGAAGTCGGATCTCGCGCGCGATCAGACGGCGTGGTACATGCGGATTGCGCTGGCCATCTTTGGCTTCTTCCAGCGCTCGGGCGAGCAAGGGTCGCGGACCTACATCAGCGGTGTCATGCAGGGGGAGAAGGGGCAGGGGGGCTTCTGGCAGCATGACAAGCTGCGAGCGTGAGTGCAGGTCCCGTGAATGTGAATGCGGATGTCAGGACCGGATAGCTGACCATTGCATATCAATACAGGCCCGCACCTCTTCTGCTCAGTGACAAGGACGGGAAGCTTCGCGCGCAGATCTGGGCCGAGATCGTGCAGGCGCTTGAGAGCGAGGTGCCCGAAGTGAAGCAGCTGGTTCAAGGTTGAGCGAGCAAGACCGCTGCAGATCAAGAAGTGGCCCCAAGGGCCAGAGATACGACTGGGCGTTCGACAGGGTGAATGAAGGCTCCGTGCTTTGATTCGAATTTCTGTCGGTCGTTCGGCGGGTCCAATAATATCGACACATAGCGGCATATTTGGCTTCTAGCCACGCTGCTTGCCACCAGCGCCCGAATCCTTCCGAGCGACTGCACCCTTACCACCCTTACCGTCCCTTCGCACAATCGCAGCCTTGTCTTTCTAGTCCAGAGGCGCGTGCTTGAAGAGAAACGACACGCTCTCGCCATTGTGCGTCCGCCGACACGCCTCCGCCAGCTGCAACACACAATCAGCACGACCCAAGCCTCACCACCACACCCCTCAACCAAAGACCTAGAACTCACCGTAGGACTGATATCAATCGTCTCGATTCTTGAACACAACTTCTTCTTCTCCTCATGCGGCACCGTATTCGTGACCACGAGCTTCGTCAGCTGGCTCCCATTCAGCTTCGCGCACGCGTCGCCCGACAGGATCCCGTGCGTCACGATGGCGATGGCCTCCCGCGCGCCGTGCTCCATCACTACCTCCGCCGCCTTGACCAGCGTGCCGCAGGTGTCGGCCATGTCGTCCACGATGATGGCGATGCGGCCGCGCACGTCGCCCACGAGGACCATGCGCGAGACCTCGTTGGGCCGCGCGCGCTCCTTGTGGATGAGGGCGAAGCCGAGGTCGAGGCCGTCGGCTATCGATGTCGCTCTGCGGAGCGGTGTATCAGTCCCGCAACGCTGTTCCGCGAAGGAGCATGACCTACCTCTTCGCCCCACCAGCATCCGGGCTCACAATCACGCACTCCTTCACCGCCAAGTTCTCCCTGATCCACCTCAGTGTACTGGGCTCCGCATACAGATTGTCCACCGGCACATTGAAGAAGCCCTGGATCTGACTCGCATGCAGATCCATCGTGATCACATGATTGCAGCCCGCGGTCTGCAGCATATTCGCCATCAACTTCGCCGTGATGGGCGCGCGGCTCTTGTCCTTCTTGTCTTGGCGCGCGTAGGGGAAGTTGGGCAGGACGGCGGTGATGCGGCGGGCGGAGGCGGTGCGGCAGGCGTTGATGAGGATGAGGAGTTCCATGATGTGGTCGTTGATGTTGCCTGGTTCGGTGGACTGGATGATGAAGACTGTGACCCATATCTTTCAGTATATGCGCTCTCGTTGCGCCGGTCGAGGTCTGGGCGTACCATCTTCGTCGCGGACGGATTCGCCAATGGAGATGCTGGACTCGTTGTTGCTGTACTGTAGCACCATGACCTTCGCCAGCTCTATGCCCAGTCTGCCACACGCGCATCAGTACACACCTCTCGCGGCAGCTTGTCGCCCGAGTCTCTGCGCATCCTCACCTGTCCGAGACCAGCTTGGCCAGCTGCCCATGACTATTACCCGTAAGAAGCTTGATCGAGTTGGTCGCCATCTTGGCGCGACCGCGATGCGAGACGTGGAGATCCGATGAAGAAGGCGAAGTTGCTCATGATGAGAATGTACGAAGCTCGAGTATTGATGCTGGTGAAGCTTGCATGTGAATTCGTGATTCCGCTAGCGTCCACTTTTTTCCTGGAGAGCGCTATACCGCTTTTAGGCGACGGCGAGGTCATCCAACCACGAGTACGGGAACGGTCAGAGACGTTTCCACAGTTGAGAGGCAGGTCACGGGGATTCCAAGCACATATTGAGGCATTTCGATTCGCTTAGGGCGGCAACTACGCCGCCTCTACTGATGCTACACTACCAACGCCGTCCTTGCGATGCTCGTGGCAATGCTCTGAGCGCCAGTCCTCACTTCACGACGAGTGGCAAGATGTCAGACCGATCGATCTAGTCGTCTCCTCTCTTTCTTTCCACGCCTACTTGCGCATGCTGGACGCGCGACGCTTCCTCAGGTCCGCCTGCTTCTGCTTCTCCTCACCCACACGCTTGTGCAGGATCTGGGCGTAGTCGTTCTGCATGCAATGTCAGCATTGGTTCGAGCATCGATCATGGCGTAAGTGACATACCGCGGCATCCTTGGCGTTCTCCGCATGACGACGCTTGAGTGCGATGCGGTGGCGCTTGTGCTGGAGGCGCTGGGGAGTGACCAGACGCTGGATGCGTGGGGCCTTGGTGTACGGCTTCGCTCCCTCCTTCTTGGGCTGCACCTCACGACGGATGACGAACTTGCGGACCTAGAATTTGGCAGAACTTCGTCAGCACATCGTGTTCCGGTCTCAGACTCAGCGCTCTGTCCGCGAGGACAAGAGCCGCTGGCGAAGAGGAGATAGAGTAGAGCTCATGGAAGAGCAGTCATACTCACATCGTCTTCCTTGCTGAGACCGAAGAACTTGCGGATCTTGGTCGCGCGCTTGGGCCCAAGCCGCTTCGGCAACACCGTGTCCGTGACACCCGGGATATCCTGCTCGCCCTGCTTGACAATGCTCAAGGCCAGGACACTCAAGTCCATGCCGACGATGCAGCCGCGGACGGACTTCCTCTTGCGCTCACCCGTGCGGCGCGGGCGGTAGCACGAGTGGCCGTCGGCGAGCAGCAGGCGCACACGCGTCGGGTGCATGACACCCTGCTTCATGGGGAAGCCCTGCTTGTCGTTGCCGCCGGTGATCTTGAAGATGTAGCCCTTGAACTCGTCGCCGACGCTGTCGCCGGGCACTTCCTGGCCCATGCGGCGGTCCATGAAGATGCGCACTTTGCGCTCATCTTCGATGTCGATGAGCTTCTGCGTGCCGTTCGAGGGGAAGGAGATGTTGAGCTTCATCTTGACGGTGGGCAGTCAAGATGTGCTGGATGGAGGAGAAACGTCGTCGTGGCAGCAAATCGGGGTGCGCTGTTCGCCGAAGTCCACTCGAGAATTGCGCTTGGCAGTGCGCGAGGGGGCGGTTGATCCCGCTGCATAGATGCCTAAGGACATCAATCCGCCGAAGCTCCACCCAATCTTGCACGTCGCTAGAGTAACAACATCACTCCCTGCCCACGACGAGTGGATACAGGTCAGCGGACCACACGTCAGACCTCGGCAGACCAGTGAACGCATAAGTCATGAGCTAGTGGATGAGTCATGCGTAAAAAGTGGGCCCACCTAACTATATACAAGTTCAGCTAACTACCTACTCTAATGCTCTTTCTTCTACAATTAACATCGTTAGTCTAGTGAGTCTAGTAAGCTCGAAACTAGTTTCGAAACTAGTTTCGCTAATTGGAATGTAGCCCCCCCCCCTTCTTTGTTCTCCCCCCCCCCCCCTCTCGTTCTCCCTCCCGTACAAGAACGCGTACCTCCCTCTTCCTAGATCTAACACATTAAACTAGTTACGCAACTAGTTACGCAACTAGTTACAAACTAGTTATGGACGACATCAATGCCGGGGGCGTCCTAGACAATAAGACCTTCTTATCTAAGCTCTATAAGGACAGCGAATCGTACCGCTAGTACATCGGTAAGGTCCTCGAAAAGGGCTACTTCGAAGGCGTTAAGTAGTTCGTAGTCGATAGCGAGGTGCGTAACTAGTTGCGAACTAGTTTCGGAACTAGTTCCAAAACTAGTTGTAAACTATTGTGCGAACTAGTTTCGTTAACTTATGTAGCTGTCATTCGACATTAAGCTCGGCGAAGTTAAGTGCCTCCTCGGGATCGAGGGCCTAGCCCTAGGCTACAACATCGAGGACGATAGTAACGAGGACGAGTAAGCCGCCTATAACTAGTTCGCAAACTAGTTTGCAAACTAGTTAGAAACTACTTTTGAAACTAGTTGCTAATATGCGCAGCCTTATAACCTAGACCGGGGAAGTTTGCGGACACACCTCCAAGCACACGAACGACCTCCGCTAGCACGTCAAATCCGTAAGTCCCGAACTAGTTCTGTAACTAGTTTGCAAACTATTCTAAATATCTCTAGCACCGCAACGTAACCTTCCGCCTAGGTGCTAGTAGAAAGCCTAGCAATGATGACATCAACGCCTCTAAAGGTAAACTAGTTCTTAAACTAGTTCGGAAACTAGTTTTAGCCGGCTAACTAGTTACCTAGCCTACTTCGACGGCATCCTTAAGGTCTACAAGGCGGCGAAGAAGCTAAGGCTTGCCGAAGAAGAGGCTACGAAGAGGTTTGCCTTACAACGCGATAATAAACTAGTTAGCAAACTAGTTTGCTATAGTTTAGCAATCCGACTCCTAAGACTAAGAAGCATAGCTCGCTACCTAAGAAAATTCTAGCCGCGGAAGCTTCTACCCCCTCGAAGAAGTATTCCAATGCTAAACTAGTTCCGCAAGTAGTTTGCTAACTAGTTTGTAGCGCCACCGCCGAAGAGGCAATCTCTAGCGACGAAGACGGTAGGGCGCCTATCGTTATTAGCGATGACAATAACGAAGACTCGGACACCGTCTACTAAGCGCAAGTCCACAAAACTAGTTACAGCACTAGTTCCAAAACTAGTTTGCGAACTAGTTTTGGAACTAGTTATAGAGCGCTTACTAACATCGAATAGAGCTTAAGCGGCAAAGAAGGCTAAGGCCAACAAGGCTAAGGCTAATAAGGCTAAGGCTAACAAGGCTAAGGCTAACAAGGCCAAGGCTAACAAGGCGAAAGCCGACAAGGCTAAGGCCAAGTTAAAGAGGTACTACAAGACCCTAAAACTAGTTACGGAACTAGTTACAAAACTAGTTTTCTAACTAGTTTGTAGCAAACCTTCGTTTCCTAGCCCTAAGGACGAGGTTATCGATCTCGAGAGCCTAGGGCACGGCAAGCTATATATGCGCAAGGGGCTAGTTAAGATACTAGTCAATGCTAGGGGATACGTAGTACGTGTTACTTAACATGAAACTAGTTTAATTACTAGTTTTAGGTTTGGATCCAAAACTAGTTTCGGCTAATGTTTAGTAGATATACAGGCTAGTAAAGAAGATTATGGAGTCTATAGGCAAGACGATGCCGTGTCCCTTATGCGAGCCGAAAGGTAACGGTAAGTAGAGCCGAAACTAGTTTCACGGTTAGAATACAAACTAGTTTGCTAACTAGTTTAGTATGCCTCTTTAACAGCTACTACGACCATGCCTTCCGCATGTTCTAATGCAACGCCGAAGCCACTCCCGGTAAGTAACACTGCAACTAGTTTGGAAACTAGTTACGAACTAGTTACCTTACTAGTTTGTAACTGCTTAGCTAACCGGAGTAGTCGTTTACTAATATAACTAGCTCGAGCTTAAGGCGGTCTACACCGACAACTAGTTCCGTAACTAGTTAGGGTGGGAGCTAAGAGAGGAGAGATAGTTAGCGCCGGGTCTCTACTATATAAGGTAGTGCAAGCTTATAATCGTAATTAGTTTCTAACTAGTTATGACGCTTGCGATAAGACCGACAGGTAGAGAGGAGGGAGAGGGCTCTACGTAGAGTTGACACTATGCCGAGACGCGCGATGTAACTAGTTTCAAAACTAGTTCTCAATCTAGCTCTTAAACTAGTTCCATTGTTCTACCGTAACCGCTTCCACTACCTATAGAACTGCTATAGCTATAGAGGTAGTCGATGTTCTCCTCCTTTGTTACCCTTAATACGGCGTCGTAGCTCTCTAGCATTGAGTTCCTCTATGATCTCTTTATCCCGTTTTCTCTTCGCAATCTCAAGTTCATACGTGTCTTTCTTCTATTGTAGTACAAACTTCCTCTCTTCTATAGCGATCCTCTTCTTATCGGCTTCATCTTTCTTCTACTATAGGGCAAACCTCCGCTCTTCTAGGAGTAGAGCCTTTTCGTCTTCGTCTATAGCGTCCCGCTATACTTAAGCGATAGCTACAGCTTGTAGATAGAGCCTAGGAAACTAGTTAGAAGTTAATCTTTCTCTACAATCTAGTTTCGGCAACTAATCCCTTAAACTAGTTCCGAGACTAGTTTTCGAACTAGTTTGCGGCCTTACTATAAAGGCTAAAAGGTGTATACTTACGATGTATGTAAGGATGGTGCACGTCGTATAGACGATGTAGACTGTAGCCTCGACGCTACTAGGGCTTTTCCCGTCTATACCGTTAGTCCCTTACTCCTAGCCCGGGAGGGAGTGCGAAAACTAGCCCGGGAACTAGTTTGCGAACCGGTTCGGCCTCTTCTAGGTCGGCTTGTCAAGCTAGCCCCGAGTAGTTCTCCATTAGGATGTGTTCGCACAAAGCGAGGGTGGTCCGCCGAATAAGGAGTAATCCCGTTTCCCTTACTCTAGTATAGAGAAGGTATTGGGGTACTGTCTACAAAACTAGTTTGCGACGCCGGGATGCCGTTGTCGCTATTATCGTTGTTAGGGTTGTCGTTACTGCCGTCGCCATTGTCCTATTTACTATCGGATTCGATATAACGTGCCGGGGGTGCCTAGCCGTTCCATAGGTTGCGCCTAGCCTCATCTATATACTACCTCTTCTTTACTAGAAAACAAAATTGCCTGTGTTAGCGTAGGTCCTCCAACTAGTTCCGACTAGGTTTGAAACTAGTTCCAAAACTAGTATTCAAACTAGTTTAAGGTGCTTATATCTCCGTCCTACGGAACGACTTAGTCGGGCGACGAAGTTCTTAGAGCGGTCGTCCTCTCGCACTCCAAAGTTAGACTAGTAGAAGAACTTATCTACATCCCTCTAATCGAGTAGCGCGCTCCTATCTACTCTTAGTACCTAGAAATATTAGAATTGAAACTAGTTACTTACCCTTTAATTGTAGGAAGGAGGTCCTTCCGGGTACCTATTAAGTAGCTCTTATTGTAGCTCTGTTCCACTACATTCGTGTAATTTGTAACCTTCTTAAAGACGCCTAACGGAATACTTAAGCAGTGCTTATTTAGACCTGCTGCAATGACGTCGTACGACTTGTAATCGGCCTATCCAAAAACTTGCTCGCCGTATTGGCCTAGATAGGTAGTCGTTATTAGCTAAAACTAGTTGCAAACTAGTTTGCAACTAGTTTGTATCTTACTAACAAGAGCTCCTAGTAGTGCGTAGTAGTTAGGCTCGCTTTAGCATGTCATAATAGCGAGCATATTGGTGCCCATACCGTCGCGTCTAAATTCGCTCGTTATCTACTCGATTGTGCGCTTGAGGTAGATGCGGCAGTATATTACCATCCGGGCAGTCTACTACTTCTAGTTATGGTTGTTCGGGTCTACTTATGTAAGGTATAGACTAAAGCCTGCAAACTAGTTAGCGAATTAGTTACGATAATAGCTGTGACCGTGTTGTTATACCCTTGACTTGTCCGGATCCTATGTCTATTACCGCGGCTTAGAACGCATTACGCCGGTTCCCGTAATGGCGCCATTCGATCTCTCGGCCTGTACACTTACTAATAGCCGCAAAAACACGAGTAAACATTGTTGTATATGTCTCCGCATTCTCCCTAACTATGAATGCTCGGGCGAACGTTGCAACTACCTTTGTTGTTAGCTTAAACTAGTTTGAAAACTAGTTTCGTTCCCTACTACACTTACTCTTCCCTTGCTCTTTATCTATAGAGGCGAAGATCACCTCATTTATGTCTCTTTGCCGGATCCTTTTGTAGGACATATCGACTTGGAATGTCTAAGCTCTTAGCATTATTGTAGCTTGACGCTAGTAGAAACAGACTACTATAGGCCCTTAGCCATCATCCCAAACGCCACGGATATATTGCTATAGAGAGGATAATTAGCCTGTTTGAAACTAGTTCCATAACTAGTTTCACGGGTAGTTTCCGAACTAGTTTGCCTTACGTTAGTCTACCCTAATGCTAGGTTGTACTCGTACTACACACCTACAAAGTCCTTTCTAGCCGGGTACCAAAGTATTCTTTGTTGTTGTATAAAGCTTCGGAGCCTAGCCTTATTAGATAAGGATACATGTAGCTCTATAAGGGAGTCTACACCTCGGCCTTCTAGGTAGACTTTTAGTGTAGTAGACTTAAGGAAGGTTGCTATACATTTATTAGTTCAAACTAGTTTGCAAACTAGTTTAAGAACTAGTCTTTAAACTAGCTCTATATCGTACTATTCGTAAGGTCCGGGTCTTCTAAGCGCTTAATGACTTCCTTTACCTCGGCAACTAGTTGCTCTAGTATAGTAAGGGGTAGTAGTAGAGGATAAGTATAAGTCCCCTTCGATGTAAAGAGGATGTAATAATTGTTTCCCCTAAGATCATTAGGTATTAGGATGTGGAACTCAACTTCATAGCCTACCTTAATAAGGTTCCCTTTCCGACTAGCGGCGTAGACAACACCTAAGTAAGTTAGATCGGTTTCGGGACGCAATCTAGAACTAGTTTTCAAACTAGTTTCGTACCGCAGTCTAATTTCCTTGTAAAGTTGTTCTTATATATAGAATAGATCTGCCCTCCTTGTGCGGCCTCTTCCCGGAGTCGTAGCCTATCTGCCTCTTAAAGGTACTCCTCTATAAGGGTAACATCGAATTGCTACTTAGAGTAGTAGGTTTCTTAGAAGTGTGTACTATTGTCGCGTAATAGGCCGTTAGAGTGCACACATCTTACACATCTAGTAGGAACGCTAGCGACATTCTAAAACTAGTTAGAAACTAGTTTTGCTAGTTTAGAGGATCTAACTAGAAGAGTTACTAGAGCTAGCTATACCTATTCCGGTCGGTAGTTATCGCGTTAAGGTCGATAGGCTATACGTTTCCGGAACCGCTCTGTTATTACGATGTAGCGACTATAGTAATTAATGTTAGCTATTATTTCGATGCCCCTATGTACGAAACTAGTTTGCTAAAGTCCTAGAAACTAGTTACTACGATAACTTACGAGATAGCGTTTATAACTAGTATGTCGTTCTCGGTATAATCGATAAATAATCTTGTCCTTGCTTGTGCTTCCTAATGCTCGATGTCGACGGTAGTATGGGGCTAGTGTGACATTTCCCTAGGCATATACTTATAGTACTTAACCCCGCTACATTTCTACCTCCAACGAAGTGCCTTAGCATTTTAGAGATATAGAATTGATGTAGCCTTTATAGGGGCCTTCTTTGTGTATGTGTATTGAACCTAGAGTAGTAGTTAGGACTAGATCTTATTAAAGCTAGTGTGAAACTAGTTACGAAACTAGTTGCAAACTAGTTAGATCGACACTCGCTCTTAGATCCCATAGTAGCTTCGTTGCTCCCTTAGTACGTATTATGTCGACGCCTTGGACATTAACATAGTAGGTGTATCCCTCTACGTCTATACGTAGATACGTAGGGAGGAGGAAGGCATGCTTAATAAATTTGGTAGTAAGGCACGTATCGCGACGACTACTTGTTAGTACCGTTACTTCTCCTAGCTAATAAAGCAAAACTAGTTAGTTAACTAGTTTTCTACCTATGCACGACAGGTAATTAGGACTAGAAGAGAACGATTTTACTTACGATCGGGATGGGATCTACTTTATCGCCTGTTACAAGGTTGTCTAAGATAGGATTGTATTGGAAGAAGATCTAATCATCGTAATGCGGGCCTCTAAATTAGTGTTGGACAGCGGTAGCCATGTCGTTCGGGGACGACTAAAACTAGTTTGTAAACTAGTTCTAGAAGAAGGGCCTGTTTCGTAGATGTAGCGACAAAGTATCCACGATTGAGTGCGGAACTAGATCGGGGCAAAGCAGTCGTAGTATGTCAAACTAGTTTGGAGAGGATAGAATTGTTGTTTAATGTAAAAGCCTCGGAGGGTGTCGACGTCCCTATATAGGATGGTCGCCTGACCACTGCGGGACAGCCCGGAGTGGTCAGGGACCATACGCACTAGGCAGGCGCTTCTCTGTCCCAAAGTGGCCTAGTGCACAGGGGTCGATTGGTCTGCCGAGGTCCAAACAGTGGTCTGCTGAGCCGTAACCTGCCACGACGATGGTACGGAACAGAGGTTCGGGAGACTGCCCGCACAGACACGCCCCAGTCTGGCGATGGCAAGCATGACTTCAGCGCTGCTGGGCGAGGCGAAGAGAGATGCCTCTATCCCATGGACTTTCCCGGCTTTCGGGACTGCTTTCCCCAAGCTGAGCGCCGAGGCTGCGAAGGCACGAACCGCTCTTCACATGTACGCCGTCTGGTCGGGAGCGTGTCGGTAGACGTCGCACCGGCAGTAGATGTGCGGCGGGAGTATCGACATGGGAGTAACTTCCACCAGCAATGGCGGCCTCTCGCGTCCCTTCCTCACTGATCACGGCGTACATCTGGCACGGAGCGCCTGGCCGCGCGTACGTCATCTACCTTTCCCTCTTTCGCACCGCTCTTGGATCGAAGGCAGAGAACCTGCTTTTCTCCTGCAGCTTACGCTGCCGTATCATCCATCTGCTGTCGCTTCATATATCTTCACTTCTTCCTCCCCTTGGCATGCTCTTGGCTCCTTGGCATCTGCAACGATCTGCTCCGGCCATCCCGCAAATCACTAGCTAGCGGATCTGTGCACGCGACCACCTTGACCCCAATCAGACATGACTACCGGGCAGCAGCAGGTGCAACAATGGTGCCAGTCCCGGGACTCGATCAGCTCGCACTACACGCTAGACCCTACTAAATCCCCCGGAGAGATCGCCGAGCATCTGTACAAGACGAGCCATCTGAAGTCGCCTTCGACCAAGTCACCACCTGTCCGGAAGGTAGCGACCAACGAAGACCTGGAATGGGCGCGTCGATGTGGCGGCTTCGGCAACACACAGCCCAGTGAGTTATTCCTACGGGCCTACTATGACCTGCTGCAATGCCTGGAACACGATGCCATCGCCAATTGCGTCTCGCCGCCGCTCTGTGGCTCAACTGGTATCGTACCGTTGACCATCATCGCACCACTCAATGACCAGCTCCGACACATGTCGAACCTCATTGTCCGGGCGAAGCGGGAGGTGCTACTGGCCACGAACTTCTGGAAGCATTCTGGCGCTAGCGATCTTGTCCACGATGCCATGATCGAACTTTCGAAGCGGGCAGGAGCCCGCGGCGAAATGATCGTGTTCAAGCTGATGTACGATCGCGGCGACGTCAAACAGTTCTTTGGCAACCACCAGCCCGTCGACGAGAAGACGTGGACGTCCGACGTCGTCGGCCTGCCCGCCAAAAATCTGATACCGAATCTGGATCTCGAGGTTATCAACTTCCACCGGCCACCCCTCGGTACCTTCCACTCCAAGTTCATGGTCGTTGATCGAGAGATTGCCACCATGTCCAGCAACAACATCATGGACAATGACAACGTCGAGATGATGACCCACATCGAGGGCCCTATCGTGGACAGTGTCTGGGAGACCTTCCTGGTGTCCTGGCACATCCAGCTTGACCCTCCAGTGCCCTGCCGCGACACGACTGCCATGTCCAAGCCGCCGCCCACATATCAGGAGGCCACCTTCACGCAGCTATTCGAGCCCGACGGATCCTTCAGACTGCCCGAGAAGCCTTTCAACAACGACTTACCCGAGCACATGCCTGGCGATCCGCACTACGACGACACCATAGCCGGCGAGATCGACCGCATGCGCTCGGTCCTACGGCCACGACAAGGCGAGTCGAATGCGGACGTAGTCTGCCGCCATCTCAACAAACCGACGAAGCTCACGATCAAACCCACCGCGCCAGCCCGCGAGCCGAACTTACATTTCTTCCCCTTCATCCCTTGCCCGCCCACCGAAGCGGTCCCGATGGCCATGGCGTCCCGCAAGCCCTACGCAGACCTGAGCAACCAGTCCGAGTTCGTGCCGCAGAACGAGTGCTGGCTGTCCCTGATCCGCAACGCCAAGCGCACCGTCTTCATCCAGACCCCCGACCTCAACGCCAAGCCCCTACTCCCCGCGCTCGTCGAAGCCGTCAAGTGCGGCGTGGAAGTCACCTACTACGTCTGCGAGGGCTACAACGACCTCGGCGAGCTGCTCCCCGGCCAAGGCGGCACGAACGAAATGGCGGCCCGCACGCTCCACGAACAGATCACTTCTCCAGCCGAGAAGCAGCGCCTGCAGATCTTCTACTACGTCGCCGCCGACCAGGACCACCCGATCCACAACTCCTTTAAGCAGCGCAGCTGCCACATCAAACTCCTCATCGCCGACGAGCGCGTCGGCGTACAAGGGTCCGGGAACCAGGACACGCAGAGCTGGTTCCACAGCCAGGAGGTCAACGTCATGGTCGACTGCGCGAAGGTGTGCCGGGCGTGGCGGGAGGGGATCGAGCGGAACCAGAACACGGCGGCGTTTGGGCGGGCGCGGGAGGACGGGTGTTGGTATGACGCGGAGGGGCGGCCGGCGGAGGGGAGCCTGGGGACGAATCCGAGTAAGCTTGATCGGGTCAAGGGGGCGTATGGGATGTTGCAGAAGGCTAGGGGGGCTTGATGGGGGAAGGTTCCTAGGATGCTCGTCTGTTCGTGCGTGAGGCTTGAGCAGCCTGTCTATCGCTTCGCTGATTACTCCTTTGGGAAGGACACAGAACGCTGCGCAGATCATGGGTCCGAATCCCTAATCAAAGCAAAATCATGTGTGGAATGCTGCTTCGCAAGACCAGGCACATTGACCCTGTATATGCTATTCACGTCATCCGCTAAGCATGCGTGAATCCACCAGATCATCATGGGTGGCTACGCTTAGAAGCGTGACAATCGTGTTGCACCCAGTCGAAGGTACACGGTCTAGGTACCCGAGTCGCTCCCAGACCCTTGGTTGGTCCTGCACAGCTTCTGCGACTTCCTGCATGCTGCGTTGTGATCCTGCTCCTGCTCCCTGCTCATGGCATTCCGCAGACGCTCCAGCTGCTCACCTCGTGAGAACGTCCAGCCCACTCCCCAAGACCACGATGGCCCTAGTCCTGACACCCACCTCCTCAACTCCAGCGATGTCAGCCGTCGCAACCCCCAAACCACTCCCGGCACAACCGTCGTCCGCGTCCGAAGCCGCCAGCGTCATGCTATGTGGAAGCTGTCCGCACCTGCTCCCGCGACGGCGATCTCCCCAGTCCCCACGCCGCTCATCCAGGGCACACATGAGCGGTCGCGCGGGATCGCCGCAGTTCGGCATCAACGCCACACCACCCTGCCCCAGGGAGCTGGTTCTTGTCGTATAGCCAGCGCGATCCCGTGACGAGCCTAGAGACCTTCACCTTGCTCGCCGGAGCGAGGTCCTGAAGGTTGGGGCTGGGGAGGCGCGGCGTGGAGCTGACGGGCGCACATCCATTCGAGCAGCGGGGAGGAGGACATGGGCAACGGCGAGTGCCAAGGCGCCGTTCGGGCAGTCCGCGGTGGGCCAGTCCCTGGGCGGCTGTAAGTCCTCGTCAGTCGACACATGTGCGTATCCTCACCGCACTACTGCCCCTCGAGCCACAGGAACGATGTAGCGAGTCGACACCAGGGCCTTGACACCTTAAGCCCGCCTCCGCCCACCCCGAGAGGTCGTAAACAGGGTTGCAGGCCCGGGGACCAACGCGCATCGCGTGACTACAAGAAGGGGGTATCTCCGCTACACAAGCTCAACCATCGCTCCTCCATTCGCCCTCGCCCTGGACCAGATCAGCAGATCGCGGGGTTGCAAACCTCCATCCTCCCACTCCCGTCGTATGTATGTCTCCCCGCCGCTCCCGCCGGGACCGTACATTCGAGCGCGATCTCGGCTGTGACCTGCACAGCACTCGCCTCCGCGCTCTCACCCCCGACCTCGGACGAGCTTTCAAGTTCGACCGACGTGGGCAAAGATGGGAGCAGTCTGCTCTCCTTTGCTTCCCCGCCGAGTATCCGCCCTTCCTTCCCCAGCACCCATACCCTCTCCCACACCTCTCCCACCCAGTCTCCCCCATTACCCACCTCCGAACGGCCCATACCCATCCGACCCGCCCCCACCCCCACCTCCACCTCCGCCTCCAGTCCCGGACCCCCCATTCCCATTCCCACTCCCATTGCCCCCGTACCACGTACTCCGCCTCGCGTCCCCGAACCCCCCGCCCCCGGTCCCGCGCGGATAACTCCCCACCGGTAGTCCACCGCCCAGGGGCGGATTGGGGTTGTACCCCACATCCACTCCCCCCACGCCTACACCCCCGCCACCGCCACCACCACCGATGCCCCCACCACCGATCCCCAGCCCCAGGCCCTGCGAACTAGGCGGCGGGCGCGGCGGGATAGGGTACCCGCCCCGCGCGGCCGGCCCCCCCTCGTCCTCATTCCCGGTATAGTTCCCCCCGCCGGGATGCAAGACCGG
>JAWDJV010009443.1:0-49228 GCA_033119285.1 Teratosphaeriaceae sp. CCFEE 6253
GACTGACATCGTCGACGGTGGCAGCCGCGGATGC
Organism: Teratosphaeriaceae sp. CCFEE 6253; assembly: GCA_033119285.1. NCBI lineage: Eukaryota > Fungi > Ascomycota > Dothideomycetes > Mycosphaerellales > Teratosphaeriaceae > Teratosphaeriaceae sp. CCFEE 6253. The sequence goes on from JAWDJV010009443.1 coordinate 35, forward strand.
ACGGGGAAAGACATTTACTCCGGGCTGTAAGTTGGCCGCGCCACCCCTCCGAAAACGACGCTGACTTGACGATAGCCCGAGTCCATTGGTGCCCTATGCTTCTTGGGTAAGAGAGTGATTGAATCGGGCGTCAGAGCGACATCGCTAACCCTTTCTCCAGAATGCCACCCCTGGATGGGATCCGGTCACTGGGTACGGTACGCCAAACTTCAAGAAGCTGCTGCACTTGGCTCTGAATGCGACAGCGCCCAGCTATGGCAAGCACTAGGCTTTGCGGAAAGTCAGGCGAGGCCGGATGAAGTCCTGGTAAGAGCCACCGTCACGGCAGGCTGTAGCCGGCGCGCTTATTGGATGGATGTGACACTAGCTCTTGGATTGCACGCAGAGGGCTATCCCTACTAAGACGAAGCCCATGCCTACCCATGTATCTGTATTGTGTCAATAGCCAGACCAAGACGTCAAACCTCATCTGCACTGCACCTACCTCTTGGTATGACCTTGCCCTCCGCGTACCTATATGACAACGGGCGGAAACATTAGCATGCATTCTAGACGACTCACAATTTGTATGTACACACCATTAGCCCAGCACTGTAAACAAGAAGGCCAGTGAGTTCGTGATGGGCACGGTGAGACTCAGCTCGGCTTGGCCGATGAGCAGGAAGAACCAGACGCTGCCTGTCACGTTCAAGAGCAAGGGCACGGCGTACGCCGGGTTCTTCAGCAGGTCAATCACGGCGAAGATGATGCCCCAGGTTTTCCGTTTCGGCCAGGAAACGTTCGGGTCAATCGCAATGGGTCGTGTTGGTCGGGGTGCCATGTCTCTGGCGATCGCTGCCCGCCTCATAAAGGGGGTTGTTAAGCCCCAACAGGCGCCGACGATGAGGAAGCCGAGGAACCATCGCCATGACGAAGGAGATCGCGGCGGGACGGGCGTGGTATCGTTGTCCAGACCCATGGTGCATGAAGTGTGATGGGTTTCCGGAATATGAGTGGTGGAAGTGGTGCGGGAAATGCGTATACCGCGCAGAGCACAGGCCACCCGGCGGCGATAGGTCGAATGGAGCAAGCACGTCTTAACCACGTTGGAGTGGCGCGTTATCAGCCCTCACCATCCTTCCATCCACTTGTGGTGCTCGCGACCTCTACAGTATGCTATGACCAGGACTCCCGCAGGATATCTGCCCCCTCTCACCACGCAGTCATGGCTCCGTCCCGCGTCGACCCCAGCCCCACACACCTCACCGAGGAGCAGCTCGAAGCATGGGACAAGAATGGCTACCTGCTACTCCCCGATGCCTTGTCCAAGAATGAGGTCGCTGAGCTGCTCAGCGAGTGCTACAAGATGCTCAACGACTTCTCCCTCGACGACCACCCCATGACCCGCTTCTCCACGGGCGAGAAGAGCGATCACGTGGGCGACGATTACTTCCTCACATCGGGCGACAAGGTCCGCTTCTTCTTCGAGGAGGACGCCTTCGACAACCATGGCAAGCTCACCAAGCCCAAAGCCCTCGCGATCAACAAGATCGGGCACTACCTACATGCGGTGAACCCGAGCTTCCAGAAGGCGAGTCTCAATGAGAAGAATAAGAGGATCGCGAGTGATCTGGGCTTCCGGGACCCGAGGGTCTTGCAGAGTATGGTCATTTGCAAGCAGCCCGAGATCGGAGGACGCGTCCCGCCCCATCAGGACAGCGTCTTCCTGTACACCGACCCGCCCAGCGCAGTCGGCTTCTGGTACGCATTGGAAGACTGCACGGTGGACAACGGCTGCCTCTCATTTGCCGCGGGCAGCCATCGCCGGGCGCCGATCCGCGATCGCTTCGTGCGGAGCGAGGATGGTCTGGGCACGACATTCGTGTCCAACGCCGGCAGCCAGTGGCCGGAAGGGCTGGAAGAGGACAAGGAGGTGAAGAAGGAGGTCTACGAGCTGGGCGAGGTCAAGGCGGGCACGCTCGTGCTGATCCACGGCAATCTACTGCACAAGTCGGAGAAGAATACCAGCACGAAGGGCCGGATGATCTACACGTTCCACATGATAGAAGGCGAGCACGACTTCCCGGAGAACAACTGGTTACGGATGCCTGGTGGCCCGCAGGATTTCACGGCGTTGAACGATGCAGTGCAATGACCTTTATGTCCTTACGTAGCCTACGAGTGTTTGATGCTACGCTATTCTGTTCAGCCCGTCCCTCAGGGTAGTCATGTCCACTAGCTCAGCTGCGCGGCAATCTCCTGTGCCGTGACATTCATCATGCGGAACGTCGGATGCAGACTGTTGAGCCAGAAGTACTCGTCTACCGGCAGACTGCAGTTCGGGTAGAAGGTGTACCAGCTCGGCGTGCCGTTCTCGTAGTAAACGCAATAGTCCGTCGTGTTCATGTACGGACACGTCTCCGGGTGGCTGCAAGGGTCGTCAAGGACCTGCGTGAAAGCCGCGTTGGTGTCGAAGACGGAGGTGAAGGCGTCGCTGTACGTGCTGCTCAGGTTCGCGGCAAGCGCAGTGATGTTGGCGTTGTAGGCAGCGATGTCAGCCGCCTCGGTGGCCTGGGACACGGCGCCTTGACCGACGGTCAGAGGACTGCGGTCGACGGGAGGGACGTTCAGGAAGAGGAAGTTGCGGGCGCCGGATTGGTACAATTCGTCCACGAGGCTGGCGTACTCTTGGAGGTCGAGGCTCAGGACCAGGCTAGAGTTGGCCTCGCCGTACGCGTTACCAATGTCGTTGATACCGATGAAGATTGCGAAGAGAGTGTCGTTGGCTTCCCAGTCGAAGTAGGCAGGGTGGCCGGCGTACATGGGCAGATATTCGTCTTCAATTTGCTGCTTCAGGCTCAGGACGGTTGGGAGATAAGGTGTGACGAGCGCGGCGTCCACGGTAGCGCCTCCGTACGCCAGATTGATCGTCTCCAAGAATGTCTGGTTGTATGTCGTGGTCAAAAAGTCAACCCAGTTGGGCCCATTGGTCGCAGTGTACCCGGGATAGGGAGGGTTGCCGAGTGGGTTTGCCTCACTGGGCTGAGCCAGGGTGTCGTTGAAGCCCGTCGTGGTGTAGCTGTCGCCGAAGACGATCATGTGCGAGATACCCGCCCAGCCAGGCCAGTAATTCGTTGGGGTGGCAGGAGTCGAAGCAGTGCATGATGCTGAAACGGTAGCGGTATGCGTGCGTGTTCTCCATTGTGTGCGTGTGATCTCCTTCGTATGCGTGACTGTGATTGGTTTGGTGGCTGTTGTGAGAGATGCTAACGCGACTATCGCTGCTGCTGCAGCACGGATTGATGGCATACTGGGCAGTGGTCTGAGACAGTGGTTGCGCAGTGGGTAGAGCCAAGACGGTTCCAAAGCTGGTATATACGGAAAGGAAAATTGTGAACAGACCTTGAGGGTGGCATTCAGCCGATGAGGAGCACGATGCTCCGAGTCTCTTGTGGTCCTCCACCCGGCAATCTGTTCCAATGCAGGATGCATCGAACTGAGGGAGAAGCGGGTGCAAGTCCGACCTTCGTCGTGCAATTCCTCTTCGGGGGATCTTGCAGAAAGCTCCATTGGGAGTAGGACGTTGCGGGGCTACATCAGTGAACGGACGACCTTCTTCCGGGCCTTGTTGGTCCATTTCCGGGGCCGAGAGTGATCTGGATGGCTTCGTGCATTCGATGTGGGCCTGGAGTCTCTCGTGATCCTCGGGACGTCACGGTCCCACGGCTCCTTGCAGGCCATCGTCCCGTCCTTCAATGCTCATCGCCACCACCTGAGTCGGTTCGCACTAACGTCCTTTGTTTGCAGTAGCGTCCTACGCAGCTCATGCGGTTTCCAAGTCCCGACTCCTTCCAGGATCAGCTGCGCTGCCAATAGCACAGATGGACGCTTGTTGGCAAGTCCGGCGGCAACTTCATGGCATGAGAAGTCTCTGATAGGCGTGGTCAATCTCACAATCGGCTTGGCACGCTTTCTGACCTGCGAGCTTGCGGCTCGCGATGCCGTTCATTCACATACATATCTCGAGTCACAGAGGGACGTCGTGTGATGATGAGATGTGGAGGAGGGAGAGGAGAGCGACGCAAAAGGCACCTCCTCGTCACTTGAGCCGGTGCGGGCCGCCGCCACGGCCCTTGCCGACGCCCGATCAGCGTTGTGGCTACACCTCGACGCGCCGCAGTGTTGACTTCGTGTTCGATGGTGCGATTCCCGTTTCATTCCTGTTCTGCCAGACGACAGACACCGAAACGTAGCTGGATGGGCCCCTTCACGGTCTGTTAAGGTTGTGTGAGCCGTGTGCCTTCACAGGCTGCTCGATGTGCACACCAGGTCGCCACAGCAATGGATGATCCTATGGCCCAATACGGCGTCGGCGAGGGCGCCCTCCAGAAGCTCACTTCCCCAGCAGCTGTAAAGGCAGCTCGAAAAGATAACTCAAACTACTGGAGCGCGGATCCAAGTACTCTACTCTCATCAGCAAACGTGCATGGTATCTCCTTTGGCACCGGGCATCAAATCTTTCTTAGCTCGATACTTTCAGCGATAGAGAGGGCAGAGTCAGAGGTGATCCTCGTGACCTGCTTTTGGGCACAGTCTTCGACATCAGACGATCTCGGCCAGTCGCTTCGCAAGCTCTCAACCAAGGCCCAGCACGGGAACAGGACGATCAGAGTCCGCATCTGCTTCTCCTCGTCCTCGCTCTGGCAGAAGCTATCCCAAACCGCATCGCTCACGGGCAAGAACTGGCCGTCGTCACGGTGGCAGTCCCATCTGAGTCTGCCGCCGGCTCACGAGCTACCCGGACTGGACCTGACGGTCAGAAGCATCTTCCAGCTGCCCTTCAGCGTGATGCACCCCAAATTTGTCATCGTCGATCGCCAACGCGTCCTGCTTCCGAGCTGCAACGTAAGCTGGGAGTCCTGGTTTGAAGGCTGTGTTGACCTCAATGGACCAATTGTCCATCAATTCCTGCGCTTCTGGCAGTCCTTCTGGGCTGAAAAGGGCGACCGACATGAGCGCTCTCTTGCGGATCTGCCATCAGACGTTGAGATTTTGACAACACAGGCGCCGCCTACTAGTGGGCTGCTATCCTGCAGCGGCTACACTGAGCGGAACATACCAGCAATGTTCCTCCCTTCACCCAATCACCGCTTCAGCCTTCCATGGCTTTCCTCCGAGAGACCACCACCTACGCCACTCAACATTTACTTACTGACACTGTTCACCCGTGCCGAGCAACACATATATATGCAGACGCCAAATCTGACTTCGGAGGTGGTCCTGACTGAGCTGCTCGCTGCGCTCGAGAGGGGCGTGGATGTCACCGTAGTGACGAGCCGCAAGCTCATGCGGCTCGAGCAGATTGTTACGGCGGGCACGACTACGCAACGATGTGTGCGATGGCTCATCAAGCAGCACAAGATCCTTTTGCACCGCTGTAGTAGCGCATCTACCACGGCCGACGTGGAAGCGGGCCTAGTGTCTCGAACACCAGGACGATTGATCATCCGATTCTACGAGCCACGTGCAGCAGCGGACAGGGCTGATGACGAGCCCGTGCAATCTCATCTCAAACTGTTGCTTGTTGATGCCAAGATTGCCGTATTCGGCAGCGGTAACATGGATCGCGCGAGCTGGCACACCAGTCAGGAACTTGGTCTCGCGTTGACGTCGGAGTCGCTTGTGAAGGATGTATGGCAACACTTGTCCATTGCCATGGAGGGGAGAAGCACGACCGAGTATGACAGCAAGAAGGTGTGATCACCTCGCACATCGCGAAGCTCGACTTGGATGCCTATCGCCGTGAGCTCTTCTTCTGTGGCACTCGCGACAAGTGGCCGAGCATGAAGCAACGCCATGATCTTACGAACGTACTTTAGACAATCGCTCCAGCACAGACAGAACAATTAGCAGTGTTGCTCTGACGTGCTGATCTTCTGGAATCTGGATGCATCGTGCGCGCTGTTCGACCCGTCATTGCGTTGGAAACCAGATGGGGCTACTCGCTGGATGCCGAACTCGCGACACTCGCTATATACAAGATGACATTCACCGGTCCGCCGCTATGCACAATCAAAGAAGCTCGTCATCACCGCTATTCCTCCTCGCTGTCCTCCGGCTCGCTCGTAACACTGGTATCGTGCTCCATCCCCGCCAGCGGATCATCCTCGCCAGCCAGGATGCCCGACCTGTCCTCCTTGGGCCGCACGAAATGGGACGTCAAGCTGAGCACCAGCACACTGAGCCCATGAATCATCGTGCTGCCCAGGACGATGAAGCTCACGAGCGGGAAGATGATGTGGACCGCCTTCTCTCGTGCCGTGTACGGCCGACCGTACTGAGGTGGGTGTGGTTCGGGCGTGGACGAGCCGTTCTCGAGTAGGGCTCGCGCTTCGATGGCCAGGAAGAGGCCGCCGAGGCCCATGGGCCCGAAGTGGCCGCAAAAGAGCGCTTCTCGGAAAGTCTTGATGTCGGGGATCCATCGGTATAGTAGCAGGACGATCGGGATGCGTCTGAAGAGAATGACGAGAGCCAGGAAGGCTAACAGACGGAGGGGCGTGACTGCTGGGGTCAAGGCGTGCGGGTGGAACGCTTCCCAAGGGATGATCGTGCCCAGGTAGACGAACATGGCGCTGTTGAGTAGCAGGTCGATCACGTTGGGCAGGTGGGCTTGGTGCGTCTTCTTGCTGAACCATCCATCCCTAGCAAAGCCGTATCCAGCTCCGAAGGCCACAAGGAAGTCGTCGCTGCCCAGTGTGCTGCCCACGCCAACGCAAAGAATGGCGAGGAGCAGGTAGAAGACCGTGAAGCCGGCTGCGTCCACATAGCCTCGGCTGTCGCTGAAGCGTAGGACTCGGTTGAAGATGGTGCCAATGGTGAATCCGATGAAGGTCCCGAAGACACACTGCCAGAGGACGGTGATGAGGAACCAGTCTCTGACGGCGTCCGCAGGACTCGGTGCAATCAGGGCGAAGACGCCAATGTACAGGAATGGGAAAGAAATACCGTCGTTACATCCCGACTCTGCGGACAGCATGTGTTTGAGGCGTGCCGGCACGCGCTCACTGAATTGGCTGTTGCTGAGGATGGAGGCAGCCAGGACCGGATCGGTGGGCGTCAAGCAGGCCGCTACCGTCAGAGCGGTGGGAATGTCCGTCTCGAAGAGGAGCGCCACGAACGCGGCACAGATCAGCCAGCCGAAAGCCATGACAGGACCCAGCAGCATGCCCACCGACTTCCAGTGCCGGCTAGCGTAGAACTTGGGGAGCTCCACGCCGACCGCGAAGACCTGGATCCCGACGATCACGCGCGTGGTCTCCTGGATGACGTCGTCGCCCCATCCCCATCCGCCGCCGGTGCTGTCGGCCTCCGTCGGGCAGCCATTGATGCCGCACAGGTTTGGGGTGAGCCATCCTAGCGCCGCGGGTCCCAGCAGAATGCCAATCAGTAAGGCCATAGGAGGCTCGCTCAAGTGCAGCCGGTTGCGGATGAACAAGGCGAATAGCACATAGCTGATTAGGAATGCAGAGAGGAGCAAGTAGGTCAAGTGAGGCGGCGTAGCCTCGATCTGTTCCCAGACCATCCTGGCTTCTGGGACAGATGGTGATGTTGGCGGTGTAGCTTCGGGAGGCCGCGGTGATTAAGACGGTGTTCAGCAGACCACAGCGATCATGTATCCAGTCCTCGCAGCAAGTAACGATCCAGGAAGCCTATTGGTAGTGCGCGAGACTCTAAGTCGATGCATTGGATAAGCTGAAGTCGGCGTGGAGGTTTCACAGTTCTTCAATATGGCGTCACGAGACCGCGTCACAGACCCGCCCAGAACCGTTAGACCTAGAGCGTGCCGATCAATGCAGGGCCGCGCATGGGCGGCTATATTGATTAGAGGCCAGTCCAGAGCGACTTGATACACAGGCCCATGGGGTACTTGGGACGAACACCAACGTCTATCCACAAGTATTGCATGCTCTCGGTGCCCCGAGTCACTCAAGCAGAGTATGAGGCGTGCATGTGGTCGGCATCGTATGGGGTTCGCTCTTCCGGGAACATGCATGCACGAACACGATCGGTCGCCGCAGCCTCTCAGCATCTCGTTCTAAGCCACATCTGAGACAGGTAAGCCCGCAGTAGGCTGACTACAACTTCGCAGCCGAGATGCGGATACTACCATCCATAAGCATGGTACCGCGGCGCGAACGTGCGTGGACAACAGAGAGTCTGGCTGAGATCGGCTTTCGCACCCAGCCCAACGCAAACGATGTCGAAGAGGTCCTTCATCACGAGCATCACGCCTCTCCCTTCCACCATCTCCCGAGATACAGCGCTGGCGCTACTCCACGATCACGATGCCATGATTGAGCTTAATCCACTGGTCATACGGCACGAGCAGACCACTGCTCCACCGAACGCGACTGCCGAAGAGCAGGTCAAGTGCAAGTGGGTGCTGATCACGGACACGATTAGCTACCTCCCCGGCGGCGCGGCCAAGAGCGAAGTGAGCTATAAGGCGGGCTTCTACGACCTGCCGTACGGGATACAGACGCACTGCTTCGCGCCTGGCGGGGTCGATCTGAAGGCGATATGGAGGGTCGGCGGCAACATGCCCCACGAGCGACCTGAGGCCCCCGAGCTCGGCGTGGCGAAGCCTTCGTCGGGCCTCTATCTCCGCGAAGACGTCGAGGTGAGGTGCAATGTCTTTCTTTCGGCGTTCGTGAAGAAGAACCTGAAGAAGTCCCACGGCACGCTCGTGGAGAAGCTGCTCAGCAGACCCATCGCCGCGGCTCCCGGCAGGCTGGAACCTTCGGCTGTGCCTAGCAGTCCGACAGAATCCGTTGGGTCGATTCCTTCTTTTCGGCCCATGACTCCCCCTATGCCGCAATCGACTACTCATCATGATCCCAACTCGTTCATGCCAACACCACCAATATCTCGCGTGTCGACGTTCCCTCGGCAGTCACTGCCCGCAGAGCCATGCTCTTGTGGAGATGGCGGCCATGAGGTCATGTGTCCAAATTATCGATATGGCGCCCCTCCGCCGAGAAGGCGGTCTCCAGCTCCTGAAGCCCACTCACGATCCAGGTCGCGACCTTCGGCAGACCTGCGCTGGCCTCCGGCCGCAGACACCAGACTCCCAGCTCCAACGGGCGGCTATTCGCCAGTGGGGCCACACCCACAGTCGCGCTGCGGCTGCGTCGACGGAGACCACATGCTCAAGTGCCCTTACTACGAGCCGCCACGATCCCGGAAACCAGGCGTCCGTCTACCGGCACAGCATGCCAAGGACAACAACCATAGCAGGATGGTGTGGAAGCTGTCGCCGGGAAGCAATGCCTCGCCGACTGTAGCGTATAGGTCACCGCAGCTGTTCGGCGAGCAGGCTGAGCTACCGGGTGAGACCGTCTCGAGCGAGCGCGAGGAGGATTGGGCTGATGATGATACGCTGATCTCCGAGCTCGACAATACCGAGCTGGCAGCATACTGGAGGACGGAGGACTTGAAGCAGGCCCCGGGCGATGCGGGGTGGATATGACGATGAATGCGCAAGACTCGATTGGATCCAGCTCGAGATACTGCTCGTTGCCACGAGTCATGCAGACCGAGACAACGAGGAATGTCGCATCAGGACGGGGCTCACGACGTGGTTCCTCGGCCCAACGCCTGGAATGCGGCACATTGGAGACGCCTCACAACAGCTATGTCGAGCTGTGCGCAGCGGTCGACCTGAGTAGCACACGCCACGGACAAACGCCATTGGGACACTGCTATCCACGCCGTCCCACTCGTCTGCTGAAACGGCGTATATACCCACACCGCGATACGTTACGCCAGCGCCCACGTCTGGGCTGGCCCCACCGGTGAGAGCATGGCCCTCATGGGCCACACCGCCGACTTCCAAGTCCGGCCTTCGAACAAAGAGCCGGAGTGGTCCAGCATTTGCAACAATGTCTTTGACCAATACCTGGGCCCCGACGACCCTTTCAGCATCGACCCCGAGCTCTGCGGGAGGAGCAGCTCCAATGACTCCTACAACCTCTTTGAGTTCTCCACTGGGTCGGGCTCGGAACAAAGCCAGCAAACCACGGGTACCTCGCCTATACCTTCCTGGGACGGTGTTGCAGTCTCTGGTGCCGAGGCGATCGAGGCCCGGCAACCGGTAGCCAAAGAGCCGGTGAATTTCTGGACCAAGACGCTGAGAGCATTGGAGCAGAACGCCGCGGCGTCCGAGAAGCAGCAGAACTTGCGGGCATTGAAGTCACATCCAGATTTCCTGAGCCTAGGCGGGTGTCCCTCGCCGCCGGCTGTACCCTCGTCGCCAACCGACCAATCATTGTCTGTGCAGCGTCAGCGCGCGCGCAAGCCGGCCGCAAACGGACGGAAGGCGTCCCAAGCTCGATCGCTCTCACGTGGGCGGCCGACGGGCGTGACGAAGACTACTGCTGGCGCCAACCCCTCCGCGACGCTGCGCAAAGCGAGCACCAGTCCCGCCAAGATGATGACGCCGTCGCGCTTCCGCGCCGGCTTCAGAGATGTCTGGGCCGAGCACACCGAACGCAGCCTGAAGAAGTACCAGTTGAGCGCGCCTTCACGTGCCATGCCGGAGTCGCCGCCGCCTTCGGTGCGGACGCAAGAAGACGACTTCGCTGCTTTCGGCGTCTCGTCGTACATACCGTTGTCGGCGTATGACGAGCAGCTGTCGCCTTTGACGGCGACCTTCCAGCACACGCACATCCACACGCCGCTAGCGTCGCCGTCGGCTGTGAATGCCGCCGCTTTCGCAAGCAATTCATACTTCGCCGAGCCGAGCCCATACGCCCATCTGCAGACTGTGCCTCTGCATGATACAGCGCCGCTGTTTGCGGATCACCCGAACCCGCTCGCATCCAATCAAGTCCAGGACTTCGACTTTGGCTTCTCGGATGAACTCGACCCGTTCAGCAGCGCTCCTTTCAACGAGCCCACCCTAGCACCTTACGCGGCCGATCAGCTGCCGTTGCCAGATCCATTCGGTGGCTTCGATGGCTCCGTGCTTCCGACTACAGAGCCCCATGGCTTGCCCCTGACTGGCCTTGGCATCAGCTGCGATCCAAGTCTGGTGTCCAACTCCACCGCGACCTCGATGCCGCCGTCGACATTCCACACAAACATGGCGGCCGTGACCAGTCCCTACTACATCCCCGGACAAGGCCGCGCGACAATGCCCAGCACGCCGAGTCGACACTCCGCATCACACCTCCGCTCACTAACGCCGTCGCCCCCCACGACAGATTCCCGCGCGCGCCGCAGCGCCTCTCGCTCCCGGCGCTCGTCTCGGCACCGGCGCGCCAAGTCTGCGACGTCCACGCCGCGGCAAGCGAGTAGCGCGGATAAAGGCGGCTTCGTGAACTACACGCCGCATGATCACAACCGGATTCTGAGTGGCGTGGCGCCGTCGGGGAGCTCGAAGACCAAGGCGCGAAGGGAGAAGGAGGCGGCGGACAAGCGGAGGAAGTTGAGTCAGGCGGCTGTCAGAGCGGTCGTGGAAGCGGGAGGGGATCTGGATGCGCTGGCGAAGGCCGGGTTGCTGTAGACTAGACACGATTGCAATGACTGCTTCTCACGCGTCCTGTTCGGGGCTATCTGGACGATTTGGCAATCTGCGCTTCCTCTTGTAGCGCTGAGCAGTACCGTGGTCCAGTATTCGCTGATGTTGGTCAGGCCATAGCCGCACAGCGAGTAGTCGTCGCAGGACTTGTGCGCGGTCTCTGGCGGTGCGGCTGAGGCCTCGCTCCTCGCACCCGTTCCGCGTGCCGTAACAGTCCTTCAAGTCTTCTGCGGATGCCAGAGTGGCACCCTCAGTCGTCGAATTGCGCCAGCTGGTACGCTTGAGGATGCTGGTAGCCGCCTCCTCCAGCCGAATAGCCGCCGTAGGCCTGCTGGCTCCGGCCACTCTCCAGGCCAGCATACATGTCAGCGTTCTCTGCACTCCAAGTGCCTTTGCCGCCCGCTGTGCGAATGTATGCAGGCAGCTGCGGACAATCATCTCCCCAGTGAGAGCTCGAGCCGCAATTGTAGCACCTGGTGGATCATCAGCATGCTAGCCAGCTCAAAAGGGTCAGTGATCGGCTGACTTACGCCTTCCGCATGGCCTTAGCAAGCGGTTTGCTCGTCCGACCTGGATCGAACTTGATCGTGCGCCACAGGCCCGAGCACTCCTCTTCCACATGGCCGGTCTGCCCACACACATCACAGGGGTCGCCCGCTCCGCCTCCCTGCACCGCACGGCTGGTGCAGGTACGTGCCGCGTGCCCGCGCTGGCGGCATTTGGTACATTTGCGATGATGCGGGCAGGCGCCGGCGGAGTGCTCTCCTTCGGCTCTGCAATGCTGGCAGGTATTCGCGGGACAGGCGGTATCGGTGTGGCCTTCGACGCCACAGCTCAGGCAGATCGCGAGGGCTTGCGGGTCAGTGGTCGGGAAGTACCTGGTCTGCAGCTTCTGCTCCTCTTCGTTGAGGTCTTCCAGTCGCAGCGCTGCTTTGTGCTCTGGTCTCTGGCTGCTGTGCACATCGCGGCTGCCCCTTCCGGCGAACGTCACTTCCTGGACTGAGGAGTCGTCGTCGTCGAGTTCGCCAGACTCCATCCCACTAGAATGAACTCCGCCAGCCTCCAAACCGCTTGAACTCATCTGACCAGAGGACTCATACAGACTGCCAGATGTAGGCTCGACGGGCTCGACTTCTCCGACCGAGTTTGCCTCGTCGCTTTCGGGATCGTGGCGAACGGGCATCACACTCTTCGCGACCATTCCTTGATAGACCTTGTTGACAGCTCTGCGATTGGTCCTGCCAGGCTGGCGTAGTAGATCATGGGCTTCGAGTATGGTGAGGCCGTGCTTGTCCATTTCGCGCTGCACTTCAGCGCGCAATTTCTTCCCCGCAACATCGCTGAGGGTGATGCTGCGGACAGGATCGGCATCGAGTGCTCTGCGCTTACGACCCACCGCATTTGTGCGCGAGTCGGTGTCTGTGTGAGGATTGTCGAGGATATCCTGGCGGGATGTGGCGGTTTCGATCGAGTCGTCCATGGCCTTGCGCTTCTTACCCTTCGCGGACTGCTTATTTCTCACCATACCGGCCTTCTGTAATCGTTGGGCTCATATGTGGAGTGTCGAGATGCGGCGTGTCTTGTCTTCGGACGAGCGGCGTTGTGAAAGTCCTCGTTGTGTGAAACGCGGGTGGAATTGCAGATAACGCAACAGGCAGGCACGCATGGAAGTATTGCCGATCTGGAGCGCGCCGAAAATAGTCAGGGTGACGTGACCTTGTTTGTGGAGTCGGCGGGACCCTGGAAGTGAACCGGACGAGCTCCGAGATGGCACGAGTTGTGGATGTTGGCGATATTTCTGCGATTCCATCTCCATCGTCAACCTCATGCACTTGGTCCTTCACCGGGTAGACTGATTGGGAGACATACGGGCGGACACTGCCTGAGCCCCAGAAGCGGCCATCTTCCGAACGACGACCAAAACGAGGAACGGGCCAAGTACACTTGTACCTGTGCACCAACAAACAGCTCTTCGCGCCTGCATCCCACAACCCACCCATACTGCGTCAATCTGGCTTTCACGGCAAGGAATCCTGTCAAAGTGCTCCGGCGGTTGACGCCAGCCTATTTCTATCCCGCGCCGCAGGCACCAACATCGACGCCAGGGGAACCCCGAGAGCGCCCCCCTCCACCTTCGCCAGCATCGCCACCGAGCCCCAGCAACACCGCCAAGCTGTCTTCCACCGCCCTCCTGCAGCAGCGCTCGGGGCTGACCTTCGCCGAGCCCGTGGCCTCCCCCTCCTCCCCACCGCTGTGTGTGCAGAACGCGGAGAAGAAGATCAACATGGGCGACAAGGAGAGGAACAGGCGGCGACGGAGGAGTAGTAGTCTGATGTACCAGGAGCCGCCGGAGAGCTTGGAGCAGCAGGCCGATCAGGCGACCATGCCGAATCTCAACTCGCAGTGGGTAAATGCGAAAGGTAGGCAGATGCACAGACACGAGATACGTTGAGATAGGGGCAGATGCTGATCGGGACACCATGCGCAGGCGCCTGGATGATCCACATCGTCCTCATCGCACTCGCCAAGATCCTCTACGACATCATGCCCGGCGTATCGCAAGAGACCAGCTGGACGTTGACCAACGCGACCTACATGGCAGGCTCCTATCTCATGTTCCACTACGTGCGCGGGGTGCCCTTTGAGTTCAACGCGGGCGCCTACGACAACCTGAACATGTGGGAGCAGATCGACAACGGCGATCAGTACACGCCCGCCAAGAAATTCCTGCTCTCGGTCCCGATCTGCCTGTTCCTGGTCAGCACGCATTACACACACTACGATCTGACGTACTTCATGGTGAACTTCCTGGCGACGGTGGCAGTGGTCGTGCCGAAGCTGCCTGCGGTAGGTCAATGCTGGTGTAACTTTACGATGATAGCTGACGTGTGACCAGCTCCACCGCATGCGCTTCGCCTTCTTCAACGACGAGCCCGAACCACCCGAAGACAGGAGATGACCAGGATCTTACTACTCGTCTGGCGTTGGGTTTGCTTTGGGATGGAAAAAGCCTACGGGCGGGCAGCAGGAAAGGCTGGCTCGCTGTGCCTTCCGCGCGGGACGCCACGGCGTCCGAGATCCACTCCTTGAGATACCACTGTGAGCGGCTACGACTGCTGCTGAACACTTTAGCGCGAATGGATGGGGCATCACTATCCGTTGGGGACCCTTGTGCAGGTCACACCTTCCGCTTCCGGATCGAGACCACAATGTCACCGTCCCTACATCTCCACATTCAAGCAAGCTAAGAATTACATGGTCGTCGGAATCTCGAACATTAGACAGTCTTTCCTGACTGCGTCCGAAAGGTTTGCCACGTCTCACGTCAGCGACCGCAACGCATGTGACGGGTGTGGTCTCTCAGCTACTTCGACAACATCGACGAAGGATGGCGGTGAAAACCGTATCTTGACCTGCTCCATGCGCAGGACCTTGCAAGGGGTCTGAGTCGGGACTGCGGACGGCCATTGACGCGGCTGCTTGACCCTGACTCACACATCCTAGGTCCGGGAGCTCACCGATCACTGCTTCCCATACGGCGTCAAATGCCCTCTCCAGGGCCTCTCCCGCTTCGCCGCGCCTTGCAAATCATACCTCCAAACCCCACAAGTGCTCTCCGAATTTAGCTTCTGTCCGACCCCAGCCATCAGCCTCTCCGCCACCGCATTGCCCTCCTCCTTCCGGAAGAACACCGCCTCCCACGACGCCTCCTGAGTCTCAGGCAGCTTCCTCATCGCCCTCTGCCCATTCTCAAGGCGACTCTTGTGGTCCGCGACACCCTGCATATCCCCCCTGTGGATCGACTCGATGACCCCGCCCCACGCTTTCCGCGACTCCCACGGATCCTGCTCGTCCAGCGGCGGCGCTCTGAACTCGGACGCAGGCGCCGCGCCGACGTCATACGTGTCTATGGTCTTGCCGCTCGCGTCCTGGATCTCGAAGCTCTCGGACCAGCTGCCAAGGATGGTGAAGAGGGCGTCTTTCCGCTTCGAGTCGTCTGCTCTGTAGATCGCGGCGTGCACACCATTCTTCTTGCCGCCGATGCCGAGGAAGCCTTTTCCTGTGAAGTCGACTTCCGCTACATAGCCCGTCGAGCTGACGAGCGAGTACGTCCCGTGTAGTTCTGGATAAGGGCCACCGGTCAAGATACCCTTGACTTTCACGTTGGGTAACGGAATCAGGTAATCCTCATTGTGCTGATCAAGATGCATCACGGCGTGGCCAATCTGCTGGATGTTCACGCTCCCGGTGAACGTGATCTCCTGCCTCGTGTACCCCTCCGCTCTTACACCGTGCTTGTCGTTCCAGAGATAGCACGCCGTGACGGGCGGATGATGGCTGACTTGCTCGCTGACGAGCCTGCACTCCTCGCCTTCATCACCGCAGTCGCCGAGGAAGAGCTCGCCAAGGAATGCGTTGAGCGGCTTCTTCACGCCATCGGCCGGGTTGCGACCGGCGTACTGCTGGCCTCGGAGTGATGAGACGAACCATTTCAGAACGGCTAGCATGCGCAGCTCAGGTGTTGGCTCGTGAGCAGGTGCGGTGAACAAATCCGGATGCTCGATCCAGTAGCGAGGGAATTCTGTCGTGGATTTGTCTGCGAGGACGAATGGTGGGGCGGTGATGTTTGATAGATCGCCTTTGATGGTGGCAATCGACTGATTGGACGTCAGTCCTCGAGTACCACTCGTTGCACTGAACTGAACGTACCGCTAGGAATTGTTTGAGACTGCTGTTCTGCTGGCTGGTGTCGGACATGATCAACGGGATCGGCAAAGCGGGGAGGTCCCTTGCAGTGCAGCTCTCTTCGCAAGAATGCTTTTGATCCTATGTTATTGTCGCAGCGGATCCATCGTATATACACGGTCAGACCCTGGCGCGCATCGAATGGGGAAGTCACCGCGATGTGGACGCGAGTCCAGCGGCGGAGCAACTAGGATCTTGGCAGCATCGTCATCGATTCACGTCTGCATGTGACAGCAACGCGGCCGCGGGCGGCGCAGATGTACTTCAGCGCGACCAAAGAAGTCTGGAATGCCTTGATGGATACCGCGATTCAATGGTCGTGCGAATGCGATCGGTGGTCATCGCTTCATCTCCTCATCTAGCCCTCATTCATCATCGCTATGCAGCACACTCCATCCTGACCAGCTCAACCACAATGGGCCACTACTTCATGGGCTCCTCAGCCACATAATGCAGATACGCCCCCAGCAACTTGATCCCTTCAACGTAATTCTTACGATCCAGCTTCTCATTGATACTATGCGCCGCGTCCGTCGAACTTCCCATCGGCAACAACAACACATTCTTCCCCGTCGCCTGCTCAAACGTCAACGTCACGGGGATACTGCCGCCCTCGCGCGTCAGATCCGGCTTCACGTGCCACACCTCCTCCACCGCCTTCGCCGCGGCCGTGAAGTTCCAGTGCCGCGGCGACGCGACCCACCATTTGCCGCTGTGCTGCAGGAAGACGTTGAGCGTGTTCTTGCTGCCCAGCTTGCCGAACTGCTCCTTCACGTAGGAGAGGACGAGCTGGTCCACCTCGTGCGGCTCCATCTCGGGGACGGTGCGGATGGAGAATTTGCCTGTCACTTTGGCCGGGATTACCGTCTTGCCTCCTGGAGCCGAGTAGGCCCCTTCCACGCCGTGGAGGGAGAGGGAGGGGTACCGCCACCGTCCCATGAGGGTCTCTTCCTTCTTCTCGAAGATGCCGGTCTTGGATCCCAGCGACTCGTATAGGTTGTCCATCGTGAATGCGATGTTGCCGTACAGCCCTTGCTCCTCTTTGGAGAGGGGAGCGACCAGCTCGTAGATGCCCGGGATCTGGATCTTGCCGTTCGTGTCGACTAGAGTTCCCATTACCCGGACTAGATCTGTCATGGGCTCCTGCACTGTGCCGCCGAAGACGCCGCTGTGGAGGTCCTGCCCGGGTCCAGAAATCTCGATGCTGTAGTAGTTCACGCCTCGCAATCCGTAAGTCAGGCAGGGCTTCTCGGTGCCCAACCAGTAGTTGTCGCTGATGCAGACCGCGTCGGCGTCGGCGAAGAACTTGCCGGGTTTGCACTCGGCGATGATGAAGTCGTCTAGACCCTCCGAGCCGTTCTCCTCCATGCCCTCGAAGCACATGAGTAGGTTGACGGGGAAGTCGATACCGGCTTTCTTGTGTGACTCGATCACATTGACCCAGCCGAGCACAGGCCCCTTGTCGTCCGTGCTGCCGCGACCGTACATCCGCCCCTTGTCGTCAATGCTAAGCTTGAACGGCTCCGTCCTCCACCCATCGCTCTTCTCCGCGGGCTGGACGTCATAGTGGCCGTAGACGAGGATTGTGCGCTTGCTGTCGTCCTTTTCCGGTGGGTAGCGGCCGATGATGGCCGGTGGGAGCTCGAGATGCTCCTTTCCGGGCTGTTTCCCTAGCTCGCGTGCCTCCATCTTTGCACCCAGGGACTCGAGCTGGTCTTTGAGCCACATGCCCATCTTGACGACTTCGCCGCGTCGCTCATCCTCGGCGCTGACGGAGGGGATCGCGACCGCTTCCCGCAGGCGATCGATGAAGTGATCCGAGTTGCTGTCGACAGTTTTGAAGAAGGAGGTGAGGTTGGGCGCCATCTTGGGCGAAGGGTGTGTGCGGTAGATGTACGGCCAGGCGTTGGTGGACGAGGAGCGGGTGGTCGGCTTGGAGTAGTCCGCTTGTTTGGTTGTGGAAGGTGTGGATCGTCTTGTCACAGTACGCAGAGTCCGAGTTGGAAGGCGTCTCAGTGTTGACATCTGTCAGATCAATCCCTCGAGCTCCTCCTCCTCCTGCCCATACAGCATTGTTTGGTGGGGCTGTCCTCGGGACATCGGGTAGTGAGGGCTAGCGCAAGTACGGGTGACTGTATGTGCCACTTCGCCACGATCTCCTGTCAACCATGCCCTGACCTTCACTTGTCGATGCCTATACGTAGGCCCTTCCCAGCCCCATCGGTAGGCTTGGATGCGGTAGACGTCGTCCCAGTCATGATCAGCAGCGAGGACCCTCCAGTCACTACGGCGCCATGAGGTGATGCCGCTCCTCAACCCCTTCTTCCGCCTCCCCGGCCGCTGGACACGCCGTCGAGCACGCCGCACCCGTATGGCAATCCAAGCGTCCATTCTCGCCATCGTACTGCTGGTCCTCTTGCCCGCATACATCGTCTACAAACCACCAGGAGCACTCGTCGACTATTTCCAGCGCCGCTTTCCCCAGGTCTTATTCCAAGTCACCACAAGCAAGAAGATCGTGGCCCTGACGATCGACGATGCGCCTTCCCCTTACACTGGCGAGATCCTGGAAGTATTGAGGGCCAATGACGCGCACGCGACTTTCTTCGTTATTGGCGATCAAGTCCCAGGCCGCGAGGACTTGATGGACTCAATGGTCCGCCAAGGCCACGAACTAGGGAACCACGCTATGCACGACGAACCCAGCGTATCCCTCTCCAGTCCCGATCTCTACGACCAAGTGCTGGAAGTTGATGATCTGATCAAGACCGCGTACCGCACCGTGGGCAAGACGCGAACGGAGCACTTCTTTCGGCCTGGATCGGGTGTCTTCAGTCAGAGGATCTTGGGTGTGGCGGCGAGCTTGGGCTACAAGACGGTGCTGGGTGGGATCTATCCGCATGATCCGTTCATCAAGTACTGGCGCGTCAACGCGTGGCACATCCTCAGCATGCTGCGACCGGGAGCTGTCATCATATGTCACGATCGACGGAGTTGGACGGTGCCGATGTTGCGGAGGGTACTACCGGAGATGAGGCGGCGAGGCTACGAGGTCGTCACTGTATCGGAACTGCTGGAGGCGACAACTGGATGAACACTCCCGGCACGCAGACCACCTGATACCAGAGATTTTGCACGGTTTGAGGGCTCCCGACTAAATACGCCCCGTGCTGTCCGTTATGCCACCGTCCACGATGATCTCCTGGCCCGTCACATAGCTCGCCTCGTCCGAGCAGAGGAACAACCCAGCGTGCGCCACATCCCACGCCGTGCCCATCTTCCCGGTCGGCACCTGCGCATCGCGGATCTTCCGGAAGCCCTCCTGGTCACCCCCGCCATACTTGTCCGCCAGCACCGTCACCAGCGGCGTCGCCATCAGCCCCGGAATCACCGTATTCAGCCTCACGCGCCCCTGCGTGCGCTGCGCATAGATCACCGCCGTCATCTTGGTGAACTGCACGACGGCGGCCTTGGTCGCGGCGTACGCCACTTGCGGCTTGGCGATGTAGCGGAGGCCGGCGATGCTGCCGACGTTCAGGACGCAGCCGCCGGTCGTTTGGGCTTCGAGGACGGGGAGCACGAGGTGGCACATCAGGTACACGGACTTGAGGTTTACGTCCGTCTGGTAGTCCCAGATCGCCTCGGACATCTCGGCTGGGCCGCCGGGCTCGGACTTGCCGACGTTGTTGATGAGGATGTCGATCCGGCCGTGCTGGGCCATGCAGGCGTCGACGAAGGCTTTGCAGTGGTCGGACTTGGTGACGTCCTGTGGTAGTCGGTGAGCCCTGACACGGATAGCGCGAGTACGATGGAAGTTGGGGGGGGCGTTGACGAACCGTACTCTGCTGGAAGACATCTACAATGCTCGCGCCGTCCTTCCTGCAAGGATGACCGACGACCTCGGGATCCTGCCGTATTTGCTCGGCGGCCTTGTTGGCGGCAGCCAGGTTCAGGTCGCAGCCAAAGACGATAGCTCCTTGGCGGGCAAAGAGAGTGGCCATGGTGGTGCCATTGCCCCAGCCGTCCCCGATGCACCCGATGCCGGTGATGAGCGCGACCTTGTTGGAAAGATCGTGGATGGGCATGATGGTGATGAATGTGTCCGCAACGATGCTTCAAGAAGATGTGAGGTGGGCAGTAAAGCCCACGAGCAATTCTGCCTCCGTTTGCATCTGTGCTCCTTCCACCTGCTATTGGACTGTACTACTCCCAATTGAACGTGGCCATTCCATTGCATGGTGGCCATGGCGGGGTCCGATGTAGCCGGCCGAGATCGGTCGTGCCCGACCGGAAAGCAGGAATACAAAGGACATATATTGTGGATGTATGTGGGTGGAGAGTCCATATATATCATTACACCGTCGTAAGCAACCTAGGCTTGCCATCGCAGGGGGGTATAGTACCCGGTGAACGGCCACCACGACACTCGCACACGGAACGCGCAAATGCGAAGCAGATAAAACCCCATCGTCAGAAGTTCGAGAACTTTTCGAGCCGACTTATCTCGACGCGCTGTAGTCTATGTACTTTGTTCTGCCCAGACGCTCTCCAGAGGCGGCTCTCTACTGCTTATACAGCCAGATGAGCATGCTCTGGTAGTCCTCCACCATCCACGGCAGATTCAGCCCGGCATTCATCAGCGTCCCTCCACTGTACGTCCCATTAAACGCATTGCTCCGATACGTCGCCGTCGCATTCAACCCCGCCATCCTCAGCGGCGGCGCGGCGGGCTTGACCATGGCCTGCTGCTGGAACGCAAACACAATCGCCGTCGTCTCGTCCTTGGACACAAACTGCACGGCCGGCCAATTGGAGTAGTCCGGCAGCCGCAGCCGGTAGAAGGAGCCCGAGATGACGATGGGATTGATCAGCTCCCAGGCCGCGAGGATGGAGGGGACGGCGGCGCGCTCCTCGGCGCTCAGCTCGGAGGGGTTCAGCTCGAAGCCGAAGGAGCCGCACATGAGCGCGACGTGGGCGCGGTAGTCGATGGAGATGTTGCGGTTTGTAAGACCGTTGGGGATGGCGGAGACGTGGCACGCCATGGCGCTGGGCGGGTACATGATCGAGGTGCCCAGCTGGATGGTCAGGCGGTTCGAGGCGTCGGTGTTGTCGGACGTCCAGTGCTGGGCCCAGTAGTGCAAGAGGCCGGCATCGAAGCGCCCGCCGCCGGAGGCGCAGCCCTCCCAGAGGATATCTGGGTAGGTGGTGGTGAGGTTGTCGATCACGCGGTAGAGACCTAGCATGTATTCATAGTCGGCCGAGGGTGAAGGCATCTCGTGGATGCCACGGTTGTTGTCCCTACAGCGAGGTCAGTATGCCGGTTGAATCGGCGAGGCAGTGATCGTGGCTGCTCACCACTTAATGTATTGGATATTGGCCGAGTCAATCACCTTCGAGATGGCGCTGATGATATATTCCTGCACCTCCGGCATACCCACATTGAGCACCAATTGGTTCCTCGTCAGAGTCCTGGGGTGCTTCCCTTGGTACATCACCCAGTCCGGATGCTCCGTGTACAGGGTCGAGTTGGGATTCACCATCTCCGGCTCGACCCAGATGCCGAACTGCAGCTTCTCAGACGTGTTGGCCACAGTGAAGCCATCGACGTCAGACACATATGGGCCCAAGCCGCTCGGGAAGCGGTCCGGGTTGGGTGTCCAGTCACCAAGTCCAGCGGTGTCATTGATGCGAGCATAGGGCGTCGTGCCGAACCAGCCGTCGTCGTTCACGAAGAGCCGGATGCCCAGATTGGCCGTCTCCTGCGCCAAGTTGTCAAGCGAAGTCTGGTTGATCTCGAAGCCGAGCCCTTCCCAGGAGTTCAGCAAGACCGGTCTCGTCTGGAATGTGTGACTGGACCTCGACAGATGGTTGCGATAGAGGTCGTGGTACGATCGCGACATGCCTCCGAGACCCTCAGACGAGTACACCGCTACCACTTCGGGTGCCTGGAACGTTTGACCGGGTGCGACGGGGATGCTCGCATGCAGCGGGTTCAGGCCCAGCAGGACGCGGATGAAGCCGTGCGAGAAGCGCTCAGTGCTTGCTGCAAAGCTGCCACTGTACACGAGGTTGAAGCCCCATGCCTCGCCGGTCGACTCGGTGGTCGTCGACGGCATGAGAGCCATGAATGGGTTGTGCAGGTGCGACGAGTAGCCTTCCGTGCTGCGGAAACCAGTCTCGCCGTAGTCGACTCGTCGTATAACGCGATTCTGCTAGTCGTCAGTCTCCGCCGTGCCTGTGCCATGGCTACGAGCATACCATCTCATGCGCCCAGTCACCCTGCAGCTCAAGCATATTCAGATCCAGATTCGGCAGATCCACGCTGAAGCTCGCCGCGCGCTCGATCGTGATATTCGACGTCCCGTTGTTGCTGATGCGGAAGCTTCGCGCGATGGCATTGTACGCCGGGAAGATCGAGTACGACAGCACGGCCTCGACGTCGGAATAGTTGTCGTACATCCGCACGCTCAGCGTCGATACGTCGTCATCGCCACCGTACGTGGCGGGCAGGCCTGGCAACGCAGGCTTGCCGGCGGTGATCTCGTGGGACTGGTAGGCGAAGGCCGAGACCGTGTCGCCGTCGGCATGCGAGATGTGGATGGCCGGGAGTCGGTAGTCGCTGCGGCCTATGTCCGGGAACTCGCGGCGCGTGTTGGTGAGGCCGTCCGACCAGCCATTGGGGTTTGGCAAAGCCGGGGGCGTGAATCCGGTGGCGGGTCCGCCGAAGTGGTCAGAGACGAGGTCGCGACTGGTCGGGTCTACGTGGAAGAGGTACGAGACGCCGTTGCCGGTCAACGTGAAGTTAGAGCCGTCGGCGGTGATGGCTGAGGATCCGTCAGCTACATGTATGCTTGAAGCCACTCTCTGATTCGACGTCCGGTGGCATGAAGATCTACTCACCTCCACTCGCCGCTGCTGCCGTCGTGACAGCTGCTAGTAATGAGCCGAAGACACGATGCATCGTTGCCATGATGCCAAGGGAAGCGAGCGTATGGACCACAAGTCAAAGAAAGCACGGCTTACCACTTTACTTATACGGTCCGGTCTGGGTGGACGTAGGGTTTGACAAAACCTCATCGGGCAGCTCACCAGGCTGCGGGGAAGGCGCACGGCAAGAGGCGGTCATTGATGGCTGGAGTGGAGGATCGTGAGAAAGGTGGAGTGCAGATGAAGTGCGGAGGCGTACAGCTGGCGGCTGGAGTCTCGCTGGTGCGGGATGTGGAGGAGCATCCCCGACCACATGTGCTTCGCTATATCATGGCCTCAAGCGTAATGGAAACCGCATATCAACGGCGTCTGGACGAACACATACGGGCCGATTGGTACTTTGAAGAGCGTGCATGCACATCGGGTTCGACCTCAACTCTCTGCAGCGATATATTGGCATGTGGAGGAGGCTCGGGACACGCCTCAGTGGTGCCAAAGAAGGGTGGCGAACATATCCGGCGGCGGCAGGCCATGTCGACCACGTACATGCTGGCGCGCCGTTATGGCAAGTCCAGCCCCGAGTCTCCATATGTACTAGGAGTCGCCGCCAAGGTATCATGCCGCCAGAGGCGTTACCGCGGCGGTCCACCATCTCGCCAACCTTCCTCTGCTGCCAACATCGGCGTGCACAGCAGCAGGTGATGGATACGGATCGTACACCCACACTACATTGGCCCTTCCGTTGCTTCATGCAGAGGCGCTCAAGAGCGAGAGCGGTCCGTGTGTCCATAGATCATCACCTGTTTCCGGCTGAACGCCGGTAGTTGATGTGTATGCCGTGCCCATCCTTGCTTGTCGATAGCCTCGCAGCTCACCGCTGTGGGCAGGAATCAAGTCGTCGCGAGGAACCCAGAAGTAGCTACAATTGGCAGCGAGACCACAGGCTTGATGGCTGCTTCGCTTGGCACCCTGTGGTGTGGGTATCGCGTGTTTCGTCTACTGGCTCCCTTGCAATCGCCTGCGGAGACGGTGGAGAGAATGAGTTGGCCTTGGAACAGTGATATATCCGCGCAGAGAAAGCCTCAGGTTGTATGGCTCCTACTGTTGTAGACTGGAATAGTGGAGGGATACTCTTGCACGGTGCCGTGCTTGTCCCTTGTCAGATACCGCCCGACTGCACTCTTCTGCCGAGCGTCAGAAGCGGTCCAAGTTGTTATGGCACCATTGTAGCTCCACGTACTGGTATGCATGCCCGACGAGATTGGCTTCCTACCTCTATCTTCTCCGTGTGAGTGATCATTTCAGCTGCAAGCACACACAATGCGCGCATCAGCCAGTTTACTAGGTGGCATCCCTGGGTCGATGGCTCAGTCCGAATATTTTGAGCAGGTCGAATGTGTTGCAGCTCAACTTTCTTATAGCAAGATACCGATTCGATTCTAGGGAGCCGGTAAATGGGAGAGCATTGGACGACATTGGACGTCTGCTGTGGTCATGGGCGCCATCTTGAATCGCGCACAGAGGCAGCCACCCTTCTTCATCATGACTCGAGCTAAGTACAGCGCCGTATGAGGCCGAAGGCATCAGCGATAGCATCCGTCTAGGAAGGAGGGGTGTAGTTTGAAGTCGACAAACCGAATTATACATGCACGTATGCATGTAGACTCACGCGGCCGGGAAGCCCCGCATCTGCGGCCGCTTTGACCCGCATCGGAAACCGCTCACTTCTCTATCACGACAGACCTACCCGGTTCTCCAGACTACGCAGTATTAGAGCGGGTGACAACGCTCCTCACCGCCTGCCGTCATGGCCATATCAATCCTCCCACCCGCACCCCCCGCGCCTGCCCGTCACGCCACCAACGCCCACCATGACAACGATTCCGACTCGGACGACATGGACATCGACGACCTCCCCTCCGGCCACGCGCAATCCACCAACATCATTACCCCCGGCCAGACCGTCACCGACGACCCGCAGTGGATGCGCGGCCACGGCACCTTTGCCGACACCCAGACGGCCGCCATCCGCAGCACACTGGCCGGCACGCTGCAGAAGACCAACAAACTCCTCTCCATCGTCCCGCTCCGCGCCCGCTACACCCCCGAGATTGGCGACCTCGTCATAGGCCGCATCGTCGAGGTGCAGGCGCGACGGTGGAAGGTCGATGTCGCGGCTCCACTCCTCGCGCACCTACCACTGTCAAGTATCAATTTACCAGGCGGGGTCCTGCGCAAGCGCACGAGCGTCGACGAGCTGAACATCCGGGCCTTCTTTGGCGAAGGCGAGCTGCTGGTCGCGGAGGTGCAGTCACTGTTCCAGGACGGCAGCGCAAGTCTACATACGCGGAGCTTGAAGTACGGCAAGCTGCGGAACGGGTACTTCATGTCCGTCTCCGGCGTCGGGGGCGGAGCCGGTGTCGTGCGTGCCAAGAGGCAGATCTTCACCTTGCAGACCGCACGCGGAGGTGGGGAGGTGGATGTCCTGCTCGGCGTGAACGGGTGCATCTGGATCGCGTGGCATGATAGTGCGGCGGATGGTAAGGTGGGAGAGGAAGTGGGATTCAATAAAATGGAGGAGGTGGCGAGCGTGAGCATGTACAGCTCGCAGAATGACGAGATTGCGTCGGAGACGCGGAGGGAGATTGCCAGGGTCGCGGGGTGTGTGAGGGCGCTGGTGGAGGGCGGTGTCAATGTCAAGGAGGAGACGGTGAGGAGGGCGTATGAAGTCAGTCTTGAGCTGGATGAGATGGAGGGCGAGAGGGAGTATGTGGGCGGTGATCGGGGAAGGAATATTGTGGAGATGGTTATGGGCAGCTGAGAGTAGGCGAAGGTAGGTGCGTGCCATGCACCGCTTCTCTACCGATACGACCGCGTAGCATACACACGCTCGCCGCAAACCCTCCACGGACATACACGATGCGCCCTGGCATTGGGGCTATGACGGTAGCGTCTCGCTTCTGCAGAGCTTTGTGCTCTCGCCAAGTTACTCAGTCGCTTGGCGTAACCGGGACAACGGCTCAAAGGCATGGACAACACGAGCGTCCTGGTCGACACCTTCCGAAATGGTCATGACAGCAGGGTATCGGTAAGCGAGAGTCATTCGCTGATCAGAGTGGCACGAAGACTGCATATATGGCCGATATGCTATCGACAAGCATCTCGATCGACTTGACGCGCTACACTCAGCACAGTACAACTGTGGCCCGCTGCTCGGCACATGGACTATGGCCACGCTACCACCCAGTGGTTTCTGACGTCCAAGACAACAACAAAGCCCAATTTTCACGTCCGCTACCGCTTCCGGCGATCCCACCACTCAAAGACGTTTGCCTAACAATGTCAACGACGCTGAACAAAGGATGGCTGCAGGCCGTCTCTATCGCCATGCAAGCACTGTCGCGCGTTGTTCCACCCAAGTCGTGTGCGAACGAGAAAGTGTCGCACCACCCCAGAATCACGAGGCAGAGCAAACAGCGATCACTGCGGCAGATATGGCGCCCTCACGCAAGCCCTCCGGACCGGAGCGCAAGCCATCGACTACATCACGCCCATCTTCCGCAACCGGATCCCGCCCCTTGACTCCACTGTACCCACCTCTCCCGCCTCCCAGCAGACCCACGACTCCGTCCGCCGTTGGAGACGCACAAGAGCGCAACCGCAACTCGGTCCTGGATCTCATCAGGCGCGAACGCGCGGGCTCTGCGCGTTCCCGGGCATCGTCTGACGCCGGGTCAGCCTCTACAGCCGAACGCGGGTCTCGGAGAGGGTCTACGAGGGTCGCAGCGACTGAGCGTGTCTCTGCCACTGGTCGCGGAGGGACGACCCGCGCGCGACCTACCGCTAGGCTCCTAGGCGCGGCCGGCTTGTCTGACACGGGCAGTCGCAGCCGCGCGTCATCGGTATCCACTGGTACGGGCCCGGACAGGGAACTCACGGCCGAGGAGAGGGCGGCGCAGGCACAGCGGAGGCGCAATCGGGCAGCGGCGTCTATCGTGGCACTGAAGAGGGATCGTGCGGGCACTGGGACTATGGCGAGCGGCACGGACGACACTGGCAAGCCCAAAGCGACCGCGGACACAACCAAGGTATCCAGTGCTGGATCAGACACGTCGGACGAAGTCGTTATCCCCGGCAAGAGGACCAGAACAAGGACGAGGGCTCAGCCACGCGCGTCGTCTACGAAGAACACCACGGCCAAACCTCGCACTGTCAAGGACGGAGCAGACCGGGTCACCAAGCCGGCTGCGGCAAGCACGCCCAAGGGATCCAAGGTGGTGACGCTGAAGGTCGATACGTCCAAGAAGCCGGCCGCCTCGCAGCCCGCGGCGTCGAAGCCGGCCATCACGGCTCAGCAAGCAGACGATGCGAAGCAATACATGCTGCAGATCGGGAGGATCTACGAGCAGTACGTCGACAAGCACAGTGGTGGAAAAGTGTTCGACCACGCTTTCGAGACACTGGAGAAGGCGAGGGCGGAGTGTGAGAAGTTGGTCGGTGATTATGCGAAGGCGCAGGAAGCGGAGGCGAAGCTTGTAACAGAGGGGCAGACGACTTCGGACGCGAAGGTGGCCGACGACACGGAGGTAGCGGAGGAAGACAAGACCGACGGCCTTGGCATGGAGTCTACGACAAGTGGCAAGGCTACTGACAGCCCAGCAGCTGCGGTCCCTGACAAAGAAGCAGGTGCAAGTGCAGACACACCGTTGGCTACGCAAAACCAGTCGAACCCATCCAGCCCTGCGAACACACGGCCGGTCGCTGCTCAAGAGCACAGCGCTCCCGCGGCCACTGTGCAGCAGAGCGATGGTCAAGGGAATCTCACTACCGGACTAGAAGCTGAGCTTGCCAATGTGACCGACGACATTGCCGCTCCTGCGGCCTCATCTGCCGCCGCATCTGACGCCGGCCGCGGTACTGCCGAGCTCGGCAGCGAACCCGATACTCAGGCCGCCAATGACGATGCTACCAAGTCTACTCCTGAGGTTGTCGGCACAGGCGAGCACCCACTGGGACCTAGCAGTGCCTCTTTGATCGGCGATGCGCCAGCGAGTTCCCCCAAACGATCAATCAGCGAAGTCGACGGGAGCGATGACGCTCCAGGGAGCGCACACAGTCCGAAGCTACCGAAGCTCCAGGACCAGCCGACCCAGGAGCGCGAACGCGACGCTCAGAGTCCGGCGGCACCAGCCGAGACGTCTTCACTCCCAGGCCTCGATGCAGGTGTGGCCTCGGCTGCAGTGGCACGTGTCCTCAGTGAGCTCCAAGGCTTCTCTTCGGCGACGACTGGTGAAGCACTGGAAAGCAGGGGCCACATCAGCCTGACCAACAGCACTGGCGATACTCCTACCGATGTTACAGCTCCATCGCAAGAGGTGAGCACAGCTCGGGTCGATGATACTCATGAGGCGGATGCCAATCACGACGCTGTTGGCACCCAGCCCAAGGGCAAAGCCACGAGCAACCTTGCCGCGACTCCGTGAGGCGCCGGTCGTGGACCGTGAGAGGCACCAGCAAACATCAAGCGCGAGAGTGCGAACACACGTATTTCGTAAAGAGCTCATTGGCTGGGTCTCGAACACGGAGGGACGCAAAGGCTGAGGGGAAGTCAAAGTACC
This sequence comes from Teratosphaeriaceae sp. CCFEE 6253, assembly GCA_033119285.1. NCBI lineage: Eukaryota > Fungi > Ascomycota > Dothideomycetes > Mycosphaerellales > Teratosphaeriaceae > Teratosphaeriaceae sp. CCFEE 6253. Next base: position 28,886 of record JAWDJV010009443.1, read on the forward strand.
GGGGCAGTAGGCTACGGTCTGAATAGTTGTGGTAATCCTCTTGACCTCATTGTGCCAATCTCCCCGACGCAGCTCTCACTCCGCGGCGGATAGTTATTCTGATAGTGTCAGGCAAGGCTGCTCGGCAATGAGGACACCCTCTCACCACCATATGTTCTTTGTCGGCTCATCATGGCCATCGCCGTTTGCGGCATGCCTCGAGCGGCAACGACGACAAAGCCCGGCAAGGCTTTGAGACATATCGAACAAAGGAGCGCGTCTTGTCTGATGGACCGTTGGCACAATCGTCGTCACCAATACTCTGGAGGTCTCGATCCACGCAGTCTTGCCCAATTGAACCGCAACGATCATGGCGCCAGACACCGGTGAAGTTACGCCAGCAGGCAAAAATGGCGTGGCCACCAGGGTCACGAAACCAAGACGGGAGGCAGGGCCAAGACGCAGGTCACGACGGACTTCAGCAAGCTTGGCAGCGACCTCAACAGATGGACAAATGCGCAGCTCAAGGATCGCTGTCGACACTACAGCTTGGCCGTAGGTGGCAACAAGGCCGCCCCTGGTCGCCCGTCTGTATGCGCGAGAGGGCCGGACTCCTGCAGTGGGAGGCGAGCACGACGACGACGCGCCAACGACAGCCACCCCACGGCCTCCTCGGACCCGCAGGAAGCCCCCTCCTAAGACCACCAGTGCAGTGAATACAGGGAAGCCTTCTCCGAAGCTCCCAGGGAAACCCTTGGCCGATCTCGAGAAGATGTTCCCCTCAGCATCCGTCGGCAAGAGGGTTCCGAAGGGGGGATTCCGGCCCGATGGGCGCACGAAGCCGTTGTCGCAGATCGAACAGGAAGCTCAGGAGGCTGGCCCGGAGCCACACGTATTGACAGCGACCCAGGCCGAGATCGATGCCGCTGCGCACTATCGTACCTAGGTCGAGGCGCTGTTGGCCCGGATCCAGACGGAGAACGGTGGGACCGCGGTTATCAGTAACGTGATCCATTTCCTGATCCAGACCAGTCGGGAGCTCCAAGACATCTCGACCTTTCGGGCACAAGAGGACGAGTCTTCTGTGGGTGAGGTGGTGTCTTCTGGCGGAGAAGACGACGATGCGGATGACAGGCACGACGCTGCTGAGGTCGCTTCCGACGGGCCAAAGGAGAGCGGATCGGTGGCATCGTCGCCCAAGCGACCAAGAGAACAGGAAGGCAGCGAGAAGGGCCATGATGAATGGCCGCCCGAACGGAGCAAGCCGTTAGAAAGCTCCGAGGAGTCGGAGGAAGAGTAGACCGTTGCGCATCTGCTCCTGTCCACAGTATCTACTCCATGCGCTCCTTCCATTGAATGTCGCATCGCTCTCCGGACTGCTATCCCCGTGCATGACGCATATCGTCAGCCATCCGTGCTTTGCGAAGACAGCCACTCTTTGTGACCGCTTCCGGCGATTGATTGGCGCACCAAAGGATCATCCTTTGTGAAGAGATTCCGAGGCCATGTAGTACCCGACTGCCCTCTCGTCCGCACCACAGCTCTCGACACTGCGAATCGATACTTCAAAGCGCATCACAAGTCATGGCTATCACCCAATCACAGAAGAAGGCTGCCGGCCCTGCCCGCAAGGGTAGCACTGTACCGGCGGCCACCGGCAAGACGAAGCCTGCCTCCCGGCCCAAGCCGAAGGCGATGCCAAAGGAACGGAAGGTGCTCACAGCAGTCAAGAAGACGAAAGCTCCCTCTACGACCAAGGTCAAGCTCACGGGACATAGTGCCGTAGAGGAGGCCTTGCGAGAGATCCTTGGGACGCCCGACGGCGGGCCCATCACGCTCTTACTGCATGCCGTGAAACGGGCCAGCAGGCCCAACCCCAAGCGCAGGACGGCATCTACCACGTAGGCCTTGGACGAGGGAACGTTTGTCCCGGGCTTCGGGAAGCAGCCTGTCGGCCCCAGCTGCTCCCCGTTCCTGCTTGTTCGGGCCGTAAGATAGCTGCCTACCGCGCGGGTTCACGCGCGGGGCCGGAGGCAGCTCGGTATGGAGGACTACGTTGCGGTCGACAGGGAGGAGATCGTCTATCTCAGGCTGCCCGATGCGGAGCGGACTGTGGATCGCTTCGTTGACCGCAAGGCCGAGGGACGGCAGTGGGTCGGCTCGGTAGTCGGTGTGGCTTTATTCGCAGGTCGTAGTCCTGCGCAAGCACTGACTGCATCATTGCAGACACCTGGACGCACGATCCAGCGCTCGACGCGGTGTAAATCCACGGGCTGCAGGCGCGTTTGTAGTCTTCTCAAGTACATCTACTGGGCCGTATTCCAATGCTTGGCTCCCCCTGCGCTTTCTTCGTCGGGCGTACCGTTCACACGTGACCACGCGCCCTCAAGGTGCGATAGGCAGATACCTGTGGCTTCGGCTGTGATCGCGGTCGCACAAAGGACAGATTTCCTTGCCGCGGCCGGTTCCGGCAATGGGCGCGGACAATGCCTACGGATGCAATAAGGGTCGGGGCGATCCCTGCTTTTGCGCTCTTGCACAGAGTCCACGCATCGGATCATTAAGTCAGTAACCAGTCCCACCAAAGTAGCAGAGATCATAGCCATCACCAGCTCTCAGGCCTCCGGCAAGACCCCGTGCGCCAAGGCCAAGGCCGCTGCCGCTGCCAAGTCAAAGGCAGCCGCCAAGACCAAGAAGCCCGCCGCCGTCACCAAGAAGGCGAAGGTGGCTAAGAAGACCAGCAAGTCGAAGAAAGCGACCGAGGCGCAGGCCCCACCAGGCTTCCCCGCCTCGGCCATCGCCTCGCACCCCGCGTACGCCGGGCTCAAGGCGGAGCTCGACGCGGCCTCAAAAGAGGACGTCCGCTGCCGGGCTGAGGAGCTTCCAACCTCCCGAAATGCGCTGAGAGCAATGCTCACGGATAATGCGCAGGTGCAGGAGCGCCTGATGACGGCCAGCCATCTCATGGGCCTGTTCGTGGCCAGTCAGGAGGAGGGCAGGAAGTGGGTGGTGCCCAAGGGGCCGCTATTTCCCAACGGGCACGAGTTCAGTGGGCCGGTGGACGACAATGGGAAGCGCACCACATGATCTGGTCATGGGTTTGGTGTAGTCTAGTGGATAGGGGTGCTGTACGCGTTATCTGTTTCCCTGAATGGCTTAATGTTACCTGTGACCAATGTATGGCGTTGGGCTTCGTGTTCCATGATTGCGGCTACCAACGGCCGGGAGAGAGGTGCATAGGATGATACCGGCGTGTGTTCCATCGGCTGGGATGAGCGCTTGCTAAAGAGGCCAGGAGGGACATCTGGGTGAGACCGTACGGCTTCAGTCCGCGTCGGTGGATGGCATGTGCGGGAACTCGTTCGTCCTCAGCCACTGCCATGCCGGTAGCAAGAGCTCATGGTATCGTCGCAGGTCGGGATCGCTAGGAAATGACCGTAGATGCGAATGAGCCCGCGCAGGTCGATCAGGCGAGTGACCACTCATGTAACCGACGTCCGCGCACTGATCATAGTCGCTCGCACTGAACAGGATGGTGTTATCGTGTCGGATGCAACGAGACAAGCATGCTGTGTATACAGATGTCCAGATGTCCATGTTGATGGTGGACATGTACCTAAGTTCGACTCGAGGAGGCGCCAGCCGCGCCAAGACGGAAGCTAGAGCTCCGAGCCGCCCGCCCGCGCAGCCGCTTCGAGATGCGGAAGTGATCCGCCACCATCGTCCAAAAGTTTCCCAGGCCAAGTGGGAGACGACCACACGATCGCAACCTCGCTGTCGCTCTCAACGATGGCAGCAGAGGTGCAGCCCCTCCCGCCCCTGCGCGCTCCGCCCGGCCCCGCTCCGCTCACCGCCGACCAAGCCTACTGGAAGACCTTCAAGCGGCAACTCCTCCTTCCCTCGCCGCACAATTCCGGCATAACCTCCATCACCACCCCGGACTACAACCCCACCGGCGCCCAACCCGACACCTTCGCTGTCACCTCTGGCGGCCGCGTACAGATCTATAACGCCAAGACGCGCAAACTCGTCAAGACCATCTCCCGCTTCGGCGTCGATGATACTGCCCGCTCGGGTGTCTTGCGCCGTGATGGACGGATTCTGCTGGCCGGTGGGGACAGCGGGGTGGTGCAGGCGTTCGACACGGCGTCACGCGCTATCTTGCGGCAATGGCGAGGCGAGCATGCGCACAAGCAGGCCGTTCATGTGGTGCGATGGAATCCCACCGTGCTCACGGACGTGATGAGTGCGAGCGATGACCGGACGGTGCGGGTCTGGGACCTGACTGATGATGTGGCGAAGTGGACGGGTATCGGGCACGAGGACTATGTGCGCGCTGCCGCGTACCTGCCGGATCAGGACAACATGATCGTAACGGGGAGCTACGACCAGACGGTGCGGGTCTGGGATGCGCGGCAGGCCGGCCCAGCCTTGACATTCAAACACGCCGCACCAGTCGAAGCCCTAATGCCCTTGAGCAGCGCCCTGCTCGCCTCGGCGGCGGGCAACGAGGTCACGATCCTCAACCTCATCGCCGCCAAACCCGAACACATCTTCCGCTCGCACCAGAAGACTGTCACCTCCCTATCCACCGCACAGAGCAACACACGCCTCCTGACCGGCGGTCTCGACGGCCATGTTAAAGTGCACCACACGAGCAGCTGGGAAGTCGTGGCCGGGTTCAAGTACCCAGCCCCCATCCTCTCTCTCGCCACCATCACCACCGGCTCGTCACGGGAAGACCGGCACCTAGCAGTCGGCCTGCAGACCGGCCTCCTCTCCCTCCGCACCCGGCTCGCCGGCCCGCAGAAGACCGTCGCGCGCGAGAAGGCCCGGCGCATGGACGCCCTGATCGCGGGCACCGCCGACGAGTTCGAACGGAGACAGAAGAAGAAGGACCTGCGACAAGGGATCCGGGCCCGAGACCGCGGGAAGGACTTCCGCGGCGAGGGCGCCGATATTATCATCTCGGGCAATGATCGCGAGCGGAGGAAACCGCTGCGGCCCTGGCAGAGAAACCTGCGAGCGGGGAAGTATGGCGAGGCGCTCGACCAAGTCGTCGAGTTCTTTGGTAGAGCGGAAGGGAATTTCGACAACGAGGAAATGCTCTCCCTCCTCACCGCCCTCCGCCACCGGAGCGCGCTGCGCACTGCGTTGGCCAACCGTTCTGAGGAGAGGTTGCTGCCTATCTTGCGCTGGGTACAGAAATATGTCATCCATGCCAGGCACGTGGGCATCATCCACGACGTGGTGCTCTTGCTGTTGGATTTGTATAGCGAGCGCTTCGCGGTGTGGCAGGAGAGCGACGACGATGAGGCGAAGCAGGTCCTGGGCCTGGTGAGAAGGATCGGGAAGAGGGTGAAGGTTGGGGTCGAGTATGCGGCGCAGGCGCGGGGGACGATGGGGATGCTGGAAATGCTTGGGGAGGGTGGATGAGGAGTGCCAATGGATTTGAATGTTTGGCCTCGTTTTGCTGGGTCCAGCACAATTACGATATCCGGCTCCTCTTGATGTGCACTCTGGGCGGATACTGCACACCATCGAGACAGTCTCGCTGTCAGGGCACGGGGAACCGACGAATCCTGGATCAGGCGGGGGCAAAGGCCGATTCGTGAGAGGGCATGCCAGTACACACCAGACAATGCCAGCAAGGTGTGCTGAGCTGTCCGCCGGCGAGCAAGCGCCGACAGTTTACATCTGGAAGACAGCGCGCTGTGGTGGACAGACACGAGGAGTCTGCTTGAGCCTACGAATGCCTCCAAGTGGTTCGAGGTCGCGCGCCGGTCAAGACACGCCCCCTGCTTAGAGCTGGGAACCGACCATCTGCGGAGGCGAAGATGATACGTACGACAAGCCGCGGCTTCGATTTGGCGGCAGGTGTGGCGGTGCCGCTGTGACGCTAAGGGCGCAGTGAACGTGGGCGTGGATGCGCGGTGGAGGTCACGAAGGCTAGAGTGGAATTAGCACGCTGCTATAACAACAGCGCGAAGGTCATGCCCAGCCCAAACACGAGCGCAATCGTCGACCCTTTACTCACAGCCGCGCCATTCGACGCACCAGCTGAGGCACCCGCCGCAGCACTGCTATTCGCCGCCCCCGAAATGGTTGGTCCCGTCGCCGTCCCAATGCCCGCCGCACCTGTCGCGGTACTAGTCCCGTTCGCCGTCTTCAGGTCCTTCGCCGGCAGATTCGCCAGCAGCAACTCCAGCGCGCTGAGCGCCTCGCCCAGCCCGGGCGTCATGTCCAGCAGCGACGCGTCGCCATCCGGCGAAGCCGTCACGCACGTCACGATCCCGGACTGATCCTGCGAACACAACGACGCGGCGCTTACGGCGCTCGCGCGCAGCACGTCCTCGATCGCGCCGTGGTGCGTCCCGATCAGCTCGCCCGGCGGCGCGGTGACGTTGACCGGTGTGGAAGCGTTGCCGGCGCGGTGGTAGAGGAGCGTGTCGGGCGTGAGATCGCGGGCATTGGCCAGCGCGCGGGCGAGGACCGCGCGACCCGCGAGTTGGTCCGTGGAGCAGGAGTTGGTCGGCGCGCAGGCGGACTCGATGAGGATGGCGTTGCTGTCCGTGGTGAAGGTGAGGTTGGCTTGGATGGCGAAGGCGAAGATGAGTTGTTGCCAGAATTTGCTGTCGCTCTTGTCGATTAGGAGCCACGGTCAGCATGCTCTTCACGTAACGCGGTGTCTGGTTATGTGTGTACTCACCACGTTCGCAGCATATGCAGCGCCGCTGAGGAAGCTCCCCACGCCGGCCGTCCACTGGAGGTGGTTGATCTGCGAGCAATTGGTGTCCGTGTCCATGCCGTCGTACACCGCGCCAGATGTCTCGTTGGCCCCGCTGATCAAGCCCGTGTCCAAGGCCCACTGCGTTCCCTTCTCAGCCCAGTCACTGTACGTCGTGTTCCCCGTGAACGCCGCGAGCCGGGCCGCGAGCTGGACAAAGTTGCCCGTGCTCTGGCTGTTCTTGTAGTTGTACCCGTTATTGAACGTGAAGATCTGCCTGCCAGGAAGTCGGTCAAAATGTGACGGCCCATGTCGGTGTTCCAGGTGGATGTGTGCGTGCCATCTCAGCCCTCCCCCACAGGTCTCATCGTCCCAGCGCGCGGCCTGCGAGGCGAACACGTTCTGCACAATCTGGTCCCACGTGACGCCCAGCCCCGCCGTCGGCGCAGGGAACCCGTACTCCGCTGCACGTCATGGCCGCGAGGGCCCAGTAGCTCTGATCATCATTGCCCTCGCTCTTCGTCTGGTTGGGCGGCAGGAAGTTGGAGTCCGAGCCGAGCTGGAACAGCAGGCCTTCGCGGATGAGGTCGTTGTACGTGTCATCGCCGGTCAGGGCCCAGTACCGGATCAACGAGTCCCAGGCCAGCCCGCTCTCCCACCAATAGTAGGGCTCCGGGAAGAGACCTGGGATGCCCGTGCCTACTGGGAAGTCGGCGGAGTTGCTGTAGAGGCCCACGATGGGCTCGACCACCACCTGAGCGGCGGCGGAGATGGAGGAGGCGTTGGTAATGTCCAAGGTGACAATGGCGTGCACGCGTTGCGCCGTGAGCGCGAGGGCCGCATAGGAGAGGGACTGATGTACGCGCATTGCGCTGTATGCTCTAGAGTAGAAGAGACAACGAGATATGGAAAGCGGTCAATACGTTACCGCTGCCTCGCGATGTGCCCAGCCATATCTCTCGTGCGCTCACGTCATGTTCGAAGGATCGCTCCGCCTGTGCTGCGGAGATGAGGTGGGCAGTGCTGCTTCGCCGGCCAAAGTTTTGGGGTTTGGCGGCTCGGGAAGGGCTTGGCACTGGAGGCTCTTCACAATGGACTGGACACGGTGGGGATTCCTCCGCGACCCATTGCAACCTTCGGAATGTCGAATCGGCGGGTGTGGTCTGTACAGTATCAGGTGGAATCGCAAGCGTTATGCCGCCGATCAGACGGCAGCCCGTAGTCCCCAAAGTTGTGCGCTTCAGACCTGCCGACTGTGGGCTGTCCTGCTCAGAGCCGAGTCGGGCTCGCACAACATCTGCGGAAGTGGCAAGGTGCTAGGGCTCGATTTGTCGTCCGTATCGTCGCGGCAGTGTTTTGCATCCCATGACAATGCCACTAAGCTTCCAATTTGACCGGCGGACTCCCGAAGGAATCGACCGGATATTGCCCAATCCCCAACCTCTGGCATGAATATCCATCATCGACAGACTGTTGAGCCATGAGGGATGTTGGCTATAGCCACGGTCTTGTCGAGCGAAGGCAGGCTGTATCGTAATGGGACGAGCTTCAGTGTGAGTGTCCCGTTAAACCACCGAAGCAAAGGTCGAGCCGACTGTTCGGGAGCATGTGCCGCAGCGAGATCCACTGTCAAGAACCCTTAATGGGGTCGATGGATCGTTATTGCACAGATGAGTTCGTATGCACCCGGGTGCGATGCCGTCGATGTGCAGAGGTCAATCCATCGCTTGCTACGAATCAACGTTGACGAAGTCATGAAGTCATGGCCTAGGTCAACTGCCTAGTGTGTGCGTGTGCTGCTGAGGAAGCACTTGCAGTCAGGAGATAATCGTTCGGCTCATTGATCTGCCGCACTTCCCTTGAGCGTTCCGACGTGATCTTGCCAAGCATGGGCATGATCATGTCCACGACGGGCAACTGATGTCAACGATGTCGTGATGATGGAGAACGTTGCTGTGGCCAGCACAGGGCATCGCTCTAGCCTACCATTGAGATGTTGCGGACAGCGTCCGTCACACAGTCCAAGGTCGCAATCGTGCAGGTGACCGCCGTAGTCTTCGGCGCCAGGGTCGCTCAACATGGATAATGGTCGGGCAGACAGATCGTCGCGGGCCCGCAGAGTCACATTCGCAATGTTGCCGGTGTTCCTCCTCGTAGGATGTGTACCCTAGTCTGCGTTCCCATTGGAATTGGTCAGCCGGCCTTCAAGAGCAAGGAGAAAGTTCCGCCGGCGGGTGACATACCCGTCCGAACCCCGGAAGTGAGCACCAGTGGTTCGAGTGTGGCGCCTATACATGCAGTGTATGCCCTAGAACTTCCAGCAAAAGGCCCAGATTGCCGAGGGCTCATCATGGGGATGCCAAGTCAGATCCAAGCTCCCCAGACCGAGCATGTCGGTAGTGCATGGGTTGGTCCCGTAGTGCTTATTACTGCAGCAGCTCGCTCTACGACGCTGTCACGCTGCGAGGGCGTCCAGGACGATCGGCCACCAGGTTCATCACCAGCAGGTCTCGGTAGACTGTGACGATCACTTCTGGCGCGCGATTCGCGATCCTTCGGCAAGCTTTGATGAAAGCATGCCATGTATGCGAGCCGATATGCGCCACTTCGCGATGCACCCGAGTGTCGCTACGTCTGCGCTCGCGCTTTCAACGCAACCAAAAATTGCAACACTGGCGCTGAAGGTAGCAATGCGCGAGATAACCATGATCCTTCGCGGCATTTGCGTCTCCAGCATGCTCCGTTTCGTCGCAGTGCACACTTGGCTCCAAGCCGGTAACGGCTCGCGCTCGCGTAGCACAACGGGGGGCTGCAAGCCATACGTCTGACGCGGGCTGCGATATCGTCTCTCCAATACTGGGTCTTCCTGCACGAGACAGTCTCGATCTCGGAGAACAGCTCCCATCGAGGCTATGGTGATTGAGCTGTGTTCGGCGGTACACATCAGAGCAAGCTTCTTGCAGCGTTGAGGGCCGGCTATGCTGCTGACCTCTTACCATTGTCGATCTTGGTTCACAGCAATAGTCGCTTATTTGGCCCCGTCGTCTGCTGTGCGATATGGGCCGCTATTAGAAGCATTGAGTACGGAGGCACCTCGCACTCGGAGCCTAGGCCGGCTTACTGCTAATCCGAGATCTACCGCGCATAGCATGGGCCCCTACTCATTACCAGGGGAGAGGGCGATGATATCGTTGTCATGCCATCTGTGCATGCGAGAGGCTTGTTGTTGGAACGTTGTGATGGCCACAGACTCTCTTGGTTGCCACGGTTCACGGTGGCTGACTAGAGAATGAGTCTATACCATGTAAATGCATAAATCACTGACAGTAATGTATACTCCCGTGAGTACGGAAGAAGCGACACCGATGATCCTTTGGCTATCGGAGTGATTGGCTGGTAGGAGGTGTGGTGGCGCTTCTGTGAGTACGTGTCGCGCACACCCACAAGCGGCTGCTGTGCTACCCTTGGTCGACTGCGTGATGAGGGTGCCGTCGCAGCATTGCCATGACGGGTGAGCGTGCGGTAAGCGGCTATTGGAACGCCTCTGAGGGTGTAACGGTTGTCGGTGTCGAGACTATCACGGGCCGACCGAGTCGCATGTGAGTGGTCGACTTCACCAAGCTGCCGTGTGTGACAGTGGCCGAGGCTCTGGGCGAAGATTACATGTATCCCCAAGACTGTGTATGATCATGTCCACCACAACGTCGTGTGGGGACGGGATAGAGGCGAAATTGAGCACAGACTCACGGGACCGGATCAGTAGTTCTAACGACCGGCGCATTCCGGGCCAATCAGCATGGCTACGTGGACCTCACTGCGTTAGCCGCGATCCGCCCGCAACAGACAGCCACCCTCACATGGCCAAAGCTAACCCTCGGGTGCAGGGTAGCAATTGCCAAAGGCGGTCGCATGGCATGGGTTTCGGGAGAAGCCTTCTCCAAGCCCGCAGGTGCGGGCCTGTCCTCCCAACCGCTCGCTGGGGTACACTCACGCGTCATGGTCTGGCTGATGGTACACATATTGTACAGAAGGGGACGCCTCTTGTCCAGCAGGTGTGACTACTCCTTCCTTGACATTTCTTCTGATCCCCAGTCCTCAGCTAGTCGGAGCTGCTTCCCGTCACACGCTCTAGTCACTGACCAGTACTCGGGACCTCGCACCGGTAGCATGGGGTGGCCACTTGCTCCGTGAGCAAGAGCACGCGAGCCGCGTCTCTGGAAGGTGTCCTTGTAATCGACATACCGATGGCTCTCCTCGAGGTATGCTGCTTCGACCCGGAAAGCGCCATCCTGGCCGCCGAAGCTGGCGCCGACCGCATCGAATTATGCGATGACCGCGAAGCCGGAGGCACCACACCCCCGCTCGCATGGCTCCGACATGTGCAGCGACACGTCCGCATACCAGTCTTCGTCATGATCAGACCCCGCAGCGGCGATTTCAACTACACCACCCCCGAATTCGACCGAATGAAACACGAGATCACAGCGCTCAAGCCGCAGGCCGACGGCTTCGTCTTCGGCATATTACACGATGACTGGCGAGTCAATGTGGCCTGGACAGCCGAGCTCGTCAAGCTCGCGGCGCCTCTACCGTGCACATTCCACAAAGCCTTCGACGAGACCCCAGATCTCCTCGAGGCCCTCGAGGACGTGTTGGCCGCGGGCTGCAGCGCCATCCTCACTTCCGGCGGCGCCCACACTGCTCTGGCCGGGATGGAAACCCTGGGACAGCTGGTGCGCATGTCGCGGCGCCGCATCACGATCATGCCGGGCGGCGGCGTGCGATCGGGCAATGTGGCGACGCTACGCGCCTTTTCACGGGCAAATGTTTTCCACTCTTCGGCGGTGCCCAAGGGGCAGACTTCACCTTCATCACGCGAAATCCGGGAGCTCAAGGCGGCGCTGCGAGTCAAGACTGTGCGGATGCCGCTTCTTGTCGACTCGTCATCGCCCAATGGCTTGCAGTCAAGTAACGAGGGAGGCGCGGAGTCAGCCTCCATGCTGACCTCCGCGGTGTCGATTGGCGACTCGCCTGATCACGACCCGTGACACATACACTGCCGTTCTTACCGATTCCTCCGAGCCAGCGAGGAAGGCGATCACCGCGTCTCGATCCCTCGGGTCAGGTTGACTGCGGAGCGATATCACTGGCTAGTGACAGAACGGCCTTCCCGATGCAGGCAACGAGGGCGGGGTATGTGTCAGTGGGCGAGGCATGGGTAGATGCACATGTAGTCGGTCGCAGTGCAATCTGCCACTGTATCCGTCCTAGCTTCATGTTTCGGCGCTGGCTTTACTTCGGGCGATTCGGATCTGCTGCCGCGATCGCTCTGCCGGATCACATGCTGTATGCACAAGCGGTTCGATCGCAAGCCGGAGAGCTTCGTGCAGCTGATCGTCGCCGGCCTGACGAGCCACGTGGCAGAGTCTTCGGTGCGCGACTGGCAGACCAGTCGTCCCTCCCAAGAAAGTCGTCCGCGTGCACTCCCAATCAGTTGCGATCCTGCGAACTGCAAGGTCACCGCACGGACACCCGTCATTCGCTGACCCACACGGCTGCCATTCCCATACCGGTGCCTAGCATCGCCAGTCAGCCCTGTCGTACTATCAACGTTTGGTGGAGTGGAGAGCACTTACCGACACACATGCTGGTGACACCAATCCGCTTCTTCGTCCGCCGGAGCTCGTACAGCAGGGTGCTGACCTGGCGTGCGCCAGTGCACCCCAGGGGATGGCCGAACGCGATGGCGCCGCCCTTGGGGTTGATCCTGTGAAAGGCGTCATTAGTCAATTGTCGCATTGCAGTTGTGAGACGCGATCTTACTTCTCCATGGGTATGCTGAGCTCGTTGGCACACCACAGGCACTGCGAGGCAAACGCCTCGTTGATCTCGAAGATGTCCACCTCGTCTTTCGAGATCCCGGCCTTTTCCAACGCGATCGGGATTGCTTTCCAGGGACCGATACCTGCGAGAGATGCAGCGTCAGTGGCCATCCTGGTTTGATCATTGAAGTCACATTGCCAGATTGCTCACCCATGAGAAGCGGGGGCACGCCAACCACAGACGCCGAGACATATTTCCCCAGTATCTTCTGGTTCAGGCGCTCTGCGGAGCTCCGCTTCATCAAGAGGACAGCGGCCGCGCCGTCCGAGATCTGGCTTGCATTGCCTGCATGGATGCTCCCGTCCTACACGACGAAACGGTCAGCTGGACAGCTGGTGAGGGCGGATGAGAGTCTGCACTCTGGCTGACGCACTTTGGAGAAAGCCGGCTTGATCTTGGCGATAGACTGAGCAGTGACCTCGCGAACCCCGTCATCCACAGCCACCGTGATCTCCTTCTCCTCGTCCGTCTTCGGATCCGTCCACTTGACCTTCAGCGGCGCAATCTCCTCATCGAACAGCCCCTGCTTCTGCGCCGCGCCGGCCTTACGGTAGCTCTCCACGGCGAACTTGTCCTGGTCCGCCCGGCTGATTTGCCGGTCCTTGGCCATCTGTTCGCTGAGGACACCCATGGGCACCTTGCACTCGGCCGCCGCGGGGTTGCTCTCGAGCAGGTCGCTGAACTCGGTCACGGCTTGCGGGCCGTATTGCGTACTCATGCTCTCGACGCCGGCGCCGATGCCGATCTCGATCATGCCGCCGCGAATGGCGTTGGCGATGTCGACGCAGGCTTGTAGGCCGGAGCTACATTGTCTGTCTGCGGTTCGGATTCAGCACAGCTTACGTTCCGACTTGCACTGAGCTGTATTCTACTCACTCAGCGACCTGACCGCGGTGCTGTCCAAGAAGCCGGCTGCCAGCGCTGCGGCACGGAACTCCGTGGCGCCGGCTCCCGGTGCCAGCACATTGCCCACCGCTATGTCCTCGACGAGCTTCGGGTCGATTCCGGATCGCTCCAGGAGGCTCGTGAAGGCACCGTGTAGGAGATCGGCTCCCGCGGTGTCCTTGAATCCTCCCTTACCACCTTTGGTGAATGGTGTCCGCAGGGCTGCGGTGACGACGATGTCGTCGGGCCGCTTCTCCAGCAGCCCCTCCCGCCCAGAGGCTTTCATGTGGGAGGCCACTTGGGACAGTCGCTCCTGCACATCCTTCATATTTCCGCTTTGGTTTGCCATTTTCGGTGAGTGGAGAGTTCTGTAGCAACGGTAGTGATGTACAGATAGAGTCGTTGATGAGGAGTGAGCAATGATGACCGGCACCAACCCTCCAGCCGCTAGTCGACCATGTTCATCAGCTGGTGTTGACGTGGATCATCACCAGCAGAGACCGAGGCGTCCGGCCTTGACATGTGATGATTCAGCCGCATCACATGCAAGCCGGCTGTATCCGTCCCGGCCCGCCGACCCGCCGGCGACATGCATCTGGACTTCCTTTCTCGTCATCAATCCTGACTCGATGCTACTCTCATCCTTCTACGTCCTCATCGCGCGCGTAGGTCGGTTCTAGCGTGACGTTCTGCCCCTAACTCGGACCTCTCTGGCCATGATAAGACTGACACGGAAAGATCCGCTGAAGCCCGTAACCTTCACGCCTCCGGCCTCGATGGTGCCGCGCCCACCCACACTCCAGGCGAAGGATGCAGCACGCGTCGACGATGGGATGACGAGACCGATTACACTGACCGACACCCTCATCAAGGCCGTAGAGGCTTGGCGATCAGGATGATATGTCTCTAATACGCAGAGTCACGATTGATCGCCCGACCATGAGGTTGCATTGCCCGCGCTTGGATCTGAAGGGTAATCGCGAGGCTGACGTCCCCGCTGAGGGATGCCGCTCGGAAACGTACCGACGCAGAACCATCACCACGGACCCCGTAGGATGCGCCGCCGACTTCGTCGTAAGAGGGTGTATGTCTCTCAAGCTTCGCTGCGTCCAACGTCGCCCGATTCGGAGCTGAACAGCAGCACTACTGTCCGCATCTGGACGTGGCTTTGCATCCCAATTGGATGCGCGTGACCGGGACAGTTTCTAGACCACGGATGTGCGACACAGGGTATCGCTAAGGAAGCCGAGCTTCCACGCTGAAGATCGTTCCTACGCAGCCATCGACTCCGTACTGCATGGAGCCCGTCGCTTGTTGATCCTGAAGGATCGCGCAGAGGGTAGGCTGGCCGCTGGCGCGGCGCGTGCGTGGCGCGCGGGCGACGGCCCTCGCATCGCCGTCACTGGAATGAATGGCGCGGGTGCCAAGTCATGCAAAGAGGAACAAGCAACACCAGCTCACTGATCCCTCGACGACCTCCCTCCCACATCGTCCAAGTTTCGCGATGCAGCGCCTCGTTGTGGCGGCAAACGAGCGCCGGAGGCTCTGGCACAGTCATCCTCATTTCCCGAGCAAGCCTGATCCAAGGTTAGTACGGGCAGCTTCTCATTACTCAACGACATGTGCAAAGCCAGACATAGCTTCCCTGCATGATCACAACATCTCCCCCGTGATCACCTTGCTCGTCTTCCTTGCTCACGTCAACACATAGTCGACCGGCGATCTTGCGGTTTGGAGCTTCGAGCCTGCAGACAGTGGGCAAGCCTGATCTACGGTTGCATCGGCACCCATTCCATCAGTCACAGGGCCACAACAAGACACGATCATTTGCCTCATTCAGTGACAGGAGCAAATCTTCGAAATCATCGGACCGCTTTCAAGCTTCCCATCCGGGACACAATTCAGGACACTTGTCGAATGAACCGAAGCCTTCAACGCTGTTACAACCCTGCACTGCCGTCAACAACATCGGAAGCGATCAAGCAGCGCTTTCGCGGGTGATCGCAGGACCGTTGCGAGGGCCTGGAGATGGCTTCGCCGTCACGAGAGCTGCCGATGCCCACGATTTCACGACTTACAAGCCTCAGTCAAGCAAGCGCGACCCTCTCACACTGCTGGAACAGGCTGTGCGGGACGACTGGACGACAGACAGTCGACAGTGACCCGCAGGCTCAAGATAAGCGGCAGCACTTGGCCTGGCTGGAGAGCTGGGAAAAGGCCTTCACCGACTTCCTGTCCTCCACCATGCCCAGCATGGGCGGCGAAGACCTGACGCTGTGCCGCGTGCTGAAAGCGAACCATCTCGCCTGCACCATTCTGGCCTCGGACGCCGGACCGGACGCCACAGCCCGGGAATCCGACGGTTTCGAGGCGGAATTCCAGGCCATTGTCGAGCTCGCGGGAGCTGTACTGAACGCGCGCGATCGGAACAACTCGCCGCAGAGTGCGAGTACCGCAAGTACTGCGTCCCCGATCGAAGCCACGCCTGCCACCAGCGGCCTGGATGTGCAGGCCCCGCTGTACATCGTGATGGCCCGCTGCAGCAACGCCGGGATCTGGGACCGGGCCAATCGTCTCTTGCTGCAGGCCCGCGCTCAATAGAGTGATCGAATCACTGATCCAGGCCGGAGACCCACCCGGCGGTTTGATCACGTAAACCGCCACGAGCGTGCGCCAAGCCCGTGTGGAAGTGTTGGGAACGAGGGCTATCGGTTGGAATGCCGTATCGGAGGCGGAAGGGCTGATACCCGGTCCCAGCCATCAGCCTTGGCCGTACACGGCCGACGTGGGCTGCCATGGTGCGCACGGCGGTGTGCAATCGGGCGGTCAGACATGCCTGAACTTGCTTGTCGGGCCCCCACCACGGCCTCAAGATCCACAGGGGTCGTTGCGCAATGCAGTCGTACACCAGTCCACCAGCGGCTCTACCGGAGTCAGATTCAAGACCTCCTGTCGTCTTCGCACCTTTTGAGAAATGGGTAGGGGTGTCAGCAAATGGCTCGGCCGGACACCGCTTCCCAGCAAACTCGTACCTCTTCCCACAGCTTGCCGAAGCTCATATCGCAGAAGTTGTCGTGGAACGCCAGCTGGATCAGATGCTGCCGCAGTCTGACAGACGGGCAGGATCAGCGGGACAGAACACCACTTCACGACGGCATGTATTGGGACGGCTTACTCGGCCCAACTCCTGATGTTGAGATCGGTAATGACAACCACCAGATGCCCGACGAACCAAGATCGCTCGGGCATCGAATGGGCCGTGATGCCACCGACGGACAGCAGCCACAGCAACAGCTCGCTGCGCGTGCCCACCGCCCCGATCATGTGCGTCAGAGAGCTCTTCAGGTCCCGCACGAGCGTGTGCAGCATCAAGGTCGGGTCGGGGAAGTAGCCGCTCATCGGCGTGAAGACGTGCAGGCAGCCCGCCAGCCGACAGCTCTGCGAGAGCCCGGGGATTGGGGAGTCATTGGCAGGGAACCGGCTCATCTGCAAGAGTCGCTCTAGGACGGAACAGAGGTAGCTTAGGATGAGGTTGGCTTCCTCGGGCGTACCGTAGTTGACGGTGGCGGTGTAACTGCGGGAAAGACGCTGGACACCAGGGGGATCAGCAAGTGCGACATTGCCATATCGCCCTCCACACAAGGCGCCCAACAAAGGAGTCCAGATGATGGATGGGGCTCCGATACAAGGAGGCCTGACCGGACTCAACTCGGCAACAAGCTCCGACGATGACTCCAATGACCAGACGAGCCAAGACGACCTACCTGGACTTCATGCAAAATATTCGCCGTTGGGACATCGACCCCGAATTCTATCAGATCCTTCTCCGAGCCGTCATGGGTCAGTAAGGTCGCCGTCGCGGGGTTGTGCAGCCAGTCGATATCCCGGTCGACATCCCCATACGAGACCGGCAGCAGCATCGGCTCATTGATCGACACCATCGCGCACCAGAAAACCAAGTTGGCCGCCATCGGATTCTTCGACCGGATGGCGTCCAGCCCACCTCGCAAGTCGACCACCCGCTTCAAGCCGTCGAGGTGCATGCCCAGCGCCCGCATGTTGCCCCGGTCGTGTTCCATCGCAGCGAGACTCGCAATGGCTACGATCGTGCCATCGTTCATGCCGTCCGGGGTCAGGATCCGCGCGTTGAGCAGCTGCAGGCACTGGTCCAGCAGCTGGCGCGACTGCACGCTATCGTGCTGCTCCTGGGGGTGATCGCGGTCCAGCCCGCTGAGCAAGAGCACGACGTGGAAGAGGACGGCGTCGGCGCGGACGAAGGGCCACCAGAGCTCGATCAGCGGCCGGCTGGCGTAGAAGGGGAAGGAGCGGTACGCGAGGTTCGTCAGGTAGTGCGCCAGCAGGGCGTCCACGCTCGGCGCGGGCTCGTGGCTGATGGGGCGCGCTTCGAAGGGATCCAGGCGGCCTGAGGCGACGGTCGGCGGGATGTTCGCGAGCGGCTCGGCTTGTCGGCCGACGGGGGATGCAGGGCGGATGGGCAGGTGCGAGACCTGCTGCTGTTGGCGCTGCTGCCGGGGCGGTGCGGACACATTCGCACGTGCTCGCGCCTGGCTCGAGGATTCCGGAGGCTGGGCCGAAGTGTTCGATGACGAGGACGCAGGCAAGTACGTCGGCTCCCCGTCGTCAAAGTCGCACGTCGCGAGGTTGGTGTAGTGGCGCTCGCAGTTGCGGCACAGCGGCCGGCGCTCGTCGCACTCCACGTCCGGATCCCGTCAGCAAGATCCCCTCAGCCGCGGGAAGCCCTCTCGTCGGACGGACGTGCGCAGACATACCTTCACCTTCCGCTGCTTGCACGTCCGGCACCCCGTCTTGCTCTTCTTGTGCGAGCGACGGGGGATCGGCCGCTGCTGCTGCGGCGCGGGCGGCGCCTCGGAATCCGAGGCGTTCATCATTCGTGTGCTCGCGATCGAGTGCCGGGTGTGCTCGGACTGCACGGGTCACGACGGCGACGAGCAGCAGCAGCGGTTGAGTGGTTGATGATCGGAGCTCGCGTTATTCGTGCTATCGGGTTCGTATTGGCCGTGCATGCAGCGGCTGTACCCCACTTGGTAAGCGACCTGGACCAGGGGATCTTCCATCCTGTCCTTTGGCCACTGTTCGTTTGGTTTCACGGTATCGCCACTGCGCTTACGACAGCAGATCCTGATTGACATTGATCCGCTCCGCCAATGCTGCTGCGAGCGATGTTCCGCGGCGGCCCAAGAGCCCTCATGGCGGGGTTCGATGTTGGTCAGCGTTGTCAACCTCCCGGACTCGGCTTCGGTGTTGTGCTTCTGACCAGGATGCACACCTGCGCGGACTCGGGGGCGATAGCGAAGGGGTGCAAGTACCATGCTTCGTTCTCGGCGCCTTCAGCTCAAGCCTCGCTGGGCCGAAGCTTAAATACCTAGCCAGTCTACGCGCTTCCGCGAATAAGATCTGAATCGACCGATACTCCGGCGTCCCAGCACGTCGTGGATCCGGTGACAACTCGGCCTTGTGCGCTCGTCCATTGCCACTTCACAATTGGCTCGTCACCCTTGGCCCTCCACCCTCCCTCCAGCAGTCCTTGATCGCTCACGCCGGATCGTTGATTGCGGATCGCGCGCGCCCGGCCACTCACTCGCGGTCCTCCCACCCGAATTGCTCGTTCCCTCTCGCTCTCTCCCATCGCGGCGCCGATCGTCCACCCCCAGCCATGGCCACCACCGTACGAGACCATCGCCAGCCAGGGCCGACATCCGCTGACCGCGCTCCCAGATGAAAGCCGCCGTCATGCACGCCCCCGGCGGGCCCGAGGTCCTCCAGATCGAAGAGGTGAGTCCCCTACCACCTCCCCCCCAAACTGGCCAATCCCGCCACCTGCTCATTATCCCTGCCCCCCCTCTCCCAGCGCCCCATCCCCACCCCCTCGCCCGGCTGGGTCCTGATCCGCGTACACGCCTTCGGGCTCAACCGCTCGGAGCTCTTCACCCGCCTAGACCACAGCCCCAACGTCGCCCTCCCCCGCATCCTGGGCATCGAGGCCACGGGCGTCGTCGCGGCGTCGCCCGGCGGGGAGTTCTCGCCGGGCGACGTGGTGGCCACGGCCATGGGCGGCATGGGCCGCGCCTTCGACGGCGGGTACGCGGAGTACACGTGCGTGCCCGCGGGCCAGGTGCAGGCCTTGCGGACGACGCTGCCGTGGGCCGTGCTGGGCGGCTGCGGGGAGATGCTGCAGACGGCGTGGGGAAGTCTGTTTCATGCGCTGCGGCTGCAGGCCGGGGAGACGCTGTTGGTGCGGGGCGGGACGACGAGTGTGGGGCTCGCGACCGCGGCGATGGCGCGGAATCACGGGGTTAAGGTGGTGGCGAGCACGCGGCAGGCGGAGCGGGAGGGGCTGCTGCGGGAGCACGGGGCGAGTGAGGTGGTGGTGGATGATGGGGCGGTAGCGGGCGCGGTCAAGAAGCTGACGGGGGGCGAGGGGGTTGACAAGGTGCTGGAGTTGGTCGGCACGACGACCCTGCTGGACTCGCTGCAGTGTGCGCGGGAGGGCGGGATCGTCTGCATGACAGGCATGGTCGGGAACAGTAAGTCGCGACTCCGCCTTCAACCTGAACCTGGGACCTACGACATATGTGTCACTGACACCCCGTCATCGCACCAGGCTGGGCCCTCAAGGACTTCTCCCCGATGGACGCGATCCCGACCGGCGTCTGCCTCACGACGTACGACGGCGGGCCGGCGGCGTTCATGCGCACGCCGCTGCAGGAGCTGGTGTGGCAGATCGAGGCCGGGACGCTGCCAATCGCGGTCGGGAAGACGTTCCGGCTGGAGGAGATTGCGGAGGCGCATCGGACGATGGAGGAGAACCGGGCGGGGGGGAAGATTGT